>JAKNSD010000062.1:7500-77830 GCA_023525715.1 Cichorium intybus | reverse complement strand
CAACCAATTATCACATTGTAAAATCTATCGATTATAGCTAGTAAAAGTTGTTTTGTTGTTGTAAGATATAGTTATAATTTGGATTTTTTTTTTAAATGCAATGTTGTAATAGGAAGAATTGAGATTAAAAAAATGAAAGTATCAAAGGACATTCTTATTTCTTGCATTTCACCGATATGGCCTTTTTTGTTATTTTAGTTTTTGTTTGTTATTAATTAACTAGGTGTCATGGTAGGGTATTTATGTTTTTGATTTGGATCAGAAAACACCAAAAGTTAAATTAAAGGGAATTTGAATTTGGTTTTTGGCACTCAATTTGAACTGAATTTTGTATTTGGTTTTTCTAGTTTGATTTTTGAGTTGAAGGTTTTCTGAACTGAATGGGTAACTAAATTAAGTATATTATATAACTTTTAGGTTTCAGACCTTACGACATCAGAGTTGAACATGCTTGATGATTTTATTTACATTTCGTTTTGGAATCGTATTGATAAAACTTACATTCGAAGATCTATAGTTTCAAAAATACATATTTTGAGATCCGTTAGATTTAAAAAAAAAAAAAAGATTAAGGTCACATTTGATCACCTAAGTTTTGGCTTTGTGCTCATATGATTACTTAACTTTATTTAAGTTTTAAAAGTCAATTAACTTACGAATTGTGTTTTAAAATGGTCACTAGGACCCACAATCATAGGTTCACAATCATAGGTTTTCATATTTTTAGGCTATTTAAGATCATTGATTACTTAACTTTGTTTAAGTTTTGGCTGGTGGGACAATCCTGCGACCGCGGCCCACACAACCTCTCCCAGTGGGGGATGACTTACGCGCGTATCATATGGACGATGAAGAAATGATGAGACTAAAAGCCGAACAAGGTGGAAAGGCGGGAGGGTGGAGTTTAGAATTAAGTAGAAAAAGAGCCCTTGAGGAAGCCTTCAGTAGCATTTGGATTTAATATTTTAAACTCAATAATTCATGTGTTGTTGTTTACTTAATGGGCCGAGGTTTAATCTGATAAGCTACATATGAGTCATTTCTTTTTTACCTAATCCAGACAACACTTTATCTGGACAATATTTAATGAGGGAAACAAGAAACAGGGCCTAAGAGTGTAAAGAACAAATTTCTGGTGACAGCATGAATATTAATCATGTATTCTTGGACTTTTGATTCCACTGTCACCTATATTCGAATCAGATAAAGCACTTTGCTTTTGAAAAATTGACAAGGGTTCACATGTGAGAAGTTTAGGGGGTGTTTGTTTTTTCCAAAAAAGTCTTTTTCCTCTAAAACATCTGCGGGAGGGTAGACGTTTTTCAAAAAGACCGTTTGTTTTTTAGAAGACAAAAGATCTAAAAAATACTTTTTCACCTCTTTTTCAAAAAGACAAATTTTTTAGCTTTTCGAACCTCTTTTCGAAACATTTCAACTATCCTTCATCTCATCCCATTCTAACCCCACCCCACCCCACCCTACACACCCCTACCCCCACGCCTGCCCACCCACCCCTACCCCCACCCCAGCCCCACCCCACCCTTACCCATACCACCAACCTCCACCCACCACTACCTACCCACCCCACTCCCATCCCATCCGGGTTTATTTTAACTAAAATTGATGTTAGAATGAATGATTTTGAAAAGACATTAAAAACAAACAATTTTTTTTTATGAAGAGCGAAGACATAGAAAAAGACTTTTGGTCCACATCTTCTTCCGCAGACTTGGAAAAAGACAAAAGAGATTTTACCTCTTCAAAAACAAACACCACCTAAGTAACAATATGCTTTTTATGTCATTTCAGTTTCAGTTTATTATTAGTTGTTTTTTTTTTAATATGTCATGTAAGATGTGGTATCTTGTTTTCGATTAGGATTGGGAAAAACCGAATATCAAATGATACAGAATTTGAGTTTGGTTTTTGGCTCTCTATTTGAGCTAAATGTTGTTTTTGATTTGACTTTCGAGTTGATGGTTTTTTGAACTTGGGTTGTGCATGTTGCATATCTTATGAGTTTGAGATGATATACTCTCATAATTTTTTGGGACATCAAAATTGAATGTCGTTTTATGTCCATTTTCATGTTCGAATGGTATTGTTGTACTTTTGAGGATCTATAGTTTCGAAATTACATATTTAGAGATCCGTTAGATTAAAAAAGTGGATTTTTGATGAGGAAAATCTATACTAACAACTTGAATTCATATTAACACCTTCCACATTGATTGATTTAACTATTTTACAAAAACTAACAGCTAACTTATGGGCTATTCCCCAAGTGATTCAAGTTCGAATCCCGCCCCTTACGAGTTCTGATTTTTTGCTGCCGCTAAACACTTTTACTTACTTATCTTGGAGAACTTTTGTAAACTTAAAGACAGCAGCAATTCTTTGCACAAGATCATTGTTTATTAATTTCTTTTACAACTTTAACCACATTTTAATTTTTATTAAAATTTTGTCCAATCTTTTGTTTTCTGATTATTTAGTTTGTGTTTTATGATTAGTGATTATTAGATTTTGGATCGGTTTCTGTTTCATACTCGAGTGTTTTCAGATTTTGGATCTAATTTTCGTTATTAGTTACAAATAAACTTTGTTTTCTGATTATTTAGTTTGTGTTTTATGATCCAGGTTCTGATATTTAGCCTCCCCCCGATTAGTTGGTGATATGTACTCACGGCAATGGAATGCTATTAGCACTATTCCGGTAGCAATTGTTTTGATCTGATTAGTTTGGGTCGAGTTGTAGTTTTTCGATTCGGATATCAAATCTTAATCTATGCATTTTTATTATTTTTTGATTTTGGTTATTGGATCTAATTTTGTTAATTTTTCCAATTCCTAAATCAAGATTTCGTATATGGATCTGATTTTGGTTATCTTTTTCAGATTTAGACATCAACGGTCATGTTCCGGACATCCGTTGATCCCTTTGGTTACTTGGAAAAGAAATCAGGTCCAGTTACATGTTTGTGTATTTGCCTATTTGTCTGTCGTCATTTGTGTGTGTATAGTGTTTGTTGTTGGTAAAAACATTGACATGATATTTAAGCAAATCAAAGCATTTCGTTTATCTGTCTTACAACTTGGTGATTGTGGTATGTAGGTAGAAGGATGAGTTACCAATTGGATGCACTTGGGAAAACAACTTCTGGTATGATTTATATATACAGATTGAGCTTTTTAATGTTATATTTATTAGAGGAAGTATATCCAAATATAAAAAGGTGGAAGAAATTATAAAATTGAAACAGGCATTAAGGACATTGGTGACCAAAGGTGCTATATTAGCTTCCAATAAACCTGTAATTTTTCTAATCGGGACATTTCAAACATATATGCAGTTCAAATTTTGGTATAGTTTTTGGTTTTTCTAAAAAAATCATTTTCTTGGCCGGACTTGTCCACCTATAAATGTAAGGTAAATAAATAATAAAAATGTTAGTGGTAAAATAGAAACATGGCCGACATCTTACCCCATTTTGATTTACTTTCTCAAATGCCAATAAAGGATATAAATAAATAAAATAAAAAGTGTATTAGTAAAGTAAATGTTAAATAATGATAAATACTTTCTCAAAAGCCTATAAAGTGATCTAAAGAAATAAAATAAAGGTGTAATGGTAAAGTAGATATGAAATAATTACAAACGCTTTCGTAAAGACACGTTTCATATGTTTTTATTTAGCTTTGTTTTAGAGGACGACAATCAGATTTTTTTAATTTTTCAAAAATTGCAGAGTATTGATCTAGAAAAATACTATATTACAGGTATACAGAGATAAAGAGATATAAATCACTCATACATTCATGTTGGATTTTGAAGACAAAACAGAATAACCATCTATTTGCATCTTTGATATGTCTGTGCTTCATAAATTCAAAAGAAAGGTACGCAAACTGATCCTTTGCATTCATTGTAGATTTGGAAGACAAATTAAAGAGCCATTAATTTGCATATAATATTGCATTCAAGTATTGCTGATGCTTTCTGTATGTTAATAACATCAGTAAATTTATTGCACTTGATAATATTACATTTAAATATTACTGGTACCATCTAAATGTTACTTATTATATTTTTCAAATTTTCAAAAGGCTTGATACCAGTAGATTTTTTTTTCAAATCTATATAGTAGAATATATAAATATTAAAAATCAAAACATTCATGCATGAGATAGATAACAAATCAAAATAAATGACGAAATTGTGTGCTTTTGGAATATTACAGAACTAAGTTTCATACAAAAAATTGCAAGCTCTGATATTTCAAATGATGAACAATGAAGAGACGAAGACAAAGAACGCCGTTGGCTTAGCATACAATATCTTGCAGTTCATCAACATGGAGGGGAGAATTAAATGTATCTTAGGATGTTTCGGAAATTTTTGAATGAAAGAAGAATGTTGGGGTGGATGGCTTTTATACTCATAATCCTGCATAATCCTGTAATGTGATTGGTTGTTTTTGGGTTAGATGGATCAGACTTCAATGAATGGGTCAGATTCATCTAAAAAATTAAAAGGTGTGGATTGAATTTGAAAAAGATATCTGTAAATCAAATGATACGGATGTTTTTTTTAATATTATATGCTCATGGATGTGTTTCCTGCAAGTGGGTTAGTTTATGATGGTGGCATGTGATGTGTTTCTTGAAAGTGGGTTCCATCAAAATGTGCATTAGGTAGTGGTACTATCTTAAAAATTAAGACAATTGTGCATAAAGTGGTTGTAATTTATATATGGTTTATAGTATAGTATATATATATATATATATATATATATATATATATATATATATATATATATATATATATATATATATATATATATATATATATATCTTATATAATAAAGCAAGCCTTTCAATGCCACATGTTAATTTTCTAAACCATCTTTATGACACGTGGCGTGTTTTTATACATTCAACTTATTGTTTTCCCGCTCAAATGCACATTAGGTCATTAATGAAAATCCCTACCACTTAATTCATCGGTTATGAAATTCAAATCCCCAAAATCTCTGCAGTTTTAAAAGGCAAGTTCATTGTTTCCATGAAAATTTGAATTGGGACTTCATCTTCACCAACGCCATAGTTGAGTTATATTCTCCATAACCTTCATGATATACGTTTCATAGATAAATACACCTATGTGGCTATGTCCACTTCCTTTTCTCCTTTCCGAATACACCAGCAATGGAGGAGATAAGATGGTATTTTGTGAGCCCTATTCTCTGGTCAGTGAGATTTTAATCTTTTTGGGTTCCGATTTTGATTATCGCATGTTTCAATATTTCACAATATCTCCCCTTCTTCGCTACCTACATCCATCACAACCACTATCGATGGTCACTAACATTAGAAAATTGATTTATTTGTAACGTACATTAAAATAAATGAACCAGAGACCACGATCGGTTCTCCTTTCGCGTCCCTCCCAACTACCAGCCATCAAAACCCTTAAAAACTTGTAAAATCTCTATTTCTACTGTATTTTGATATACCAGGTTCGATAATACGTGATGTCACCACCACCATCGTGAAGCCACCACTGTCAAATCTACTACAACAACTTGGAAGGAACACTACTCTCTCACTTTGAATCTGGTTCTCTTCCTCAATCATCAAACATTTGGTGATAACTTGATATTCGATTTTGTTTACTATTTCTTATTAATTTTTGTTGTCGATAGACTAGCAACTTGATATTGGTTTTTTTTTTTACTATTTCTTACTAATTTCTTTTTTTCCATCATCAAATATCTGGTTCTCTTTCTCCATCATCAAATATCATCTGATTTTAACTTGTACATTTTTTATTCAAGAATTTAGTTTATGAAGATCATGTCCACTAACTGTTTGATAAAATGTCAGAGCCATCATAAGCTATCTTCCAGTGTTGCCTTAAAACCTGATGAATTAATTGTTCAATGTGACGGCTACATGGATTGGTAGGTAACATTATTACATTGCTTATATATTCAAGTTATCAGGATTGTAAAAAGATTAAAATACCAAATGTTTGAAATCTTGATTTGAGTTTCTGTGTTTCTAAATATTTATTTCTTTTTCAGTTTATGCAGGACAAAATGGTATTTATTACAGATCTTGTTAGGAATAACAAAACAAGTTAGGCACTTCCGAAAAACGATAAACGATTCCGGTAAAACACGCGGAAATAAAATGGAGAATAACGGCAAACCAAGAAAAAACTGTAAATCGAAACACAATATTTAACGTGGTTCGGTCAGGGGATCACGACCTACGTCCACGGGCGAACGAGAGAGAGAGAGGGTTTTATTAACACCAAGAAATTACAATCATACAAGGCTAAACTGCACTTGTAGTCTGACCATTCACAAGAAAATATCACTCGCACTTTTGGCTGCCAAACTGGACTCTGCACAAAAGGCTATCTCACAAAATCGTGATATATCTATCTATGTGTTTGTGTTTCTTTGTATTTGTGTTTGTGTGGTGCATTGGTTTGCTTCTCAAAGCCTTGTATTTATAGGCTTGGGAGCTAATGTGAAAGTGAAGTATGAAATCAAAGAAAAGAGACATGCATGAGAAGCAGCCATTTGCTTCCTCCTTTGATGACTTTCAAAGCATTCACATTTAACAATCTCCTACTTGAATGCTTGAACAACTTAGTCTGTCGTCCAATTCTTGCAATGATTTTCCAATCTCTCTCGTTCCTGCCATCCCTCCTTTTCAAACTTCTAGAAGGCCAGTTGAAGTCATACAAAACTTCAACTTGTCTGTGGTAACCACCTTGGTGAACATATCTGCTGGATTCTTCGTTCCAAGGATTTTCTTCAGATTCAGAGTTCCATCATTGATTAACTCTCGAATGAAATGGTACCTCATCTGAATGTGTTTCGTTCTACTGTGAAACACCGGATTCTTTGCCAGGTGAACTGCACTCTGGTTGTCACAATGCAGTACACAATCCTCCTGTTGCATTCCAAGTTCTGATAGGAAGTTCTTCAACCATATAAGCTCCTTGGCTGCTTCTGCAATAGCCATGTACTCTGCTTCTGTGGTTGAAAGAGCAACACTCTTCTGTAACCTGTGAAACGACCAAAAATTTATAATATAAATATGTAATATAAGATGTGTGAAATTAAAAGTTTTATATGTAATGTTATGAGAAATTACGGTTGAAAGGGTAATTTAGTCACTTTTCATATAAAGGGTAAATTGGTCATTTGACCAAATGTAGAAATTTCTATAAAATTTATTTATGATTTAGGACTAAAAATGTAAGAACTAAAGTTTCATGTGGCCAAAATAAGTGTTAGTGTCAAAAGTCCAAGGAATGCAAGCCTAGGGACTAAAAATGTAAATATTTTTATATAAAAAAAAAAATAAACATAAAAGAGTGATTTATCACTCTTTCTCCAGAAGTTTGTAGAGAAATCGAGAGAGAGTAAGAGGATACGGGAAGAAGAAGAAGTCTAGAGGATCTCACAAGAATTTGAAGAAGGAATTGAAGATTCCTAAGCAATTAAGGTAAATATTCCTACTATTCATCATCTTCTTCATGTGGAAACTGGAAATTTATGTGATGAAGTTCATGGGATGTTTCCAGGAGTTCATCTCCATCAAGTTATACCAAAGTAACAAGTAGATACACATACATTGTAAAGAGTCATTGAAATTGTGGTAAAATCCATGGAAATGGGTTTTGAGCTTAAGAACCCTAAAATTTGGATTTGTGAAGATTGGTTTGATTCTAATGTTTAGGAGGATTAGTAATACTCTAAATATCATGTTTTAACCTTTAATTGAATTGGATTTGAGTTGGAACCAAGCAGATCAAAGATTAAAAATGTGCAGGAAAATGGTAATTGGAATGGTGGAATGGAATTGGTGATTCCATGAATGAAACCCATAGAAATGGATAATGAGAGTCATGAATTGGTGATTAATGAAGTATGTTTTGGGTTGTAAAACCCCTAATTTATCTCCCCTTGATCATATAAAGATATATATAAAAGATAGAAAGAAATGGACCCTTATATTAGAATTTATGGCACATGAGCTTCCTTAGAGCTCTTGTGATATCCTATGGTCTTAACCATTAAGTCATGAACTAAATAAGACTTAATGGGATTAAAAATATGTTCTTAACATGTTAGAAGGTTAATAGAACCTATTGGCAAAGTTTCGTTAAGTTTGGAAACAAACTGAATCCAGAAATGGACTAAAACTGCAAAAAAGGAACAAAAATCTGGAGCTGAAAATGGGGTCTGCAGTGAATTACACGACCCGTGTAGTTTTAACACGACTCGTGTAATCTGGAACAGGTGGTTTGGACATCTTGGAAGCCTTACATGACCCCGTATGACCCGTACACGACCCGTATGACCCGTACACGACCCGTGTGACCCAAATTCATGCAATTCACTCCCGTTATGACCCGTATTAGTATAATAAGGACTCTAACATGTTATAGAGTCAATTAGAATGTAAATAATGTATCATATATTATGTATAGGTACAAGTCAAGTAGTTGGACACCGAAAGGGTAAAGAACCGAGGGACGTCTAAACGATATTTCAAGAATTATTCGGTGAGTACATGTAGCATTTTTATCCATTTTGGGATACATGGCAAGTAAGTAAGTATTTTTCAGAATTCATATATTATTTTTATATGTGAAAAATATTTGCAAAAAAAAAAAAATGGTACACTTTCTAGTTTAAATAGAAAGTTAATTGCTATATTTGAAAGTATGATTCTTGGCGATAGCCTAAATTATGATAGAGGTATGTTTGAGTCAAAAGCTTGGTATTTAGCCATTTCTTGTGCTAGTAATGTTTTAGTTTCAGAAGAATATTTTTTATATTTGACTGCTATTGTAGCTAGCATTGTTAGTAAGGGAACTATGTTCCAACCTACCCGGGTTAGGTAAGGAGTCTACTGGGGACAACCCCTTCGCGAAGTAGACTGCCTCAGCACTTCTACTGTTAGTATTGATCCGTTCTTTCTAGCTGTAGAGACTTGGGGTATCACTCATAGTGATTAACGCCCTAAGTATAAAAATTCCAGCAAGTTTATAAAACCAGTCAAAGAAAGTATAAAAGACATTATTTTTGCAAAGTTTAATATATGATGCTTTTGGAAAAGTAAAAAGGTATAATATGTGTATATTATGTAGTTTTGACAAAGATTTATGTTACGAAAGTTTATAAAAGTTAAGAAAAGAAATTTAACATTTGAGTCTAAAACTCATGTAACTCACGAGACAATTTGTCTTACGTATTTTATTTTTATGCCATGTATTCCAGGTACAGGTACAAAGTTGTGAGATAGTTGAAGTTGCTAATAAGCACTAGGTGCAAAGGAGTGGAGCTGGATACAGCTTCCATATTTGGTATTGGTTGAATCCGTTTCTCTTAAACTTATGGTTGTTTGATATTGTAAATGTGACACCCCTTTTGTTGTATTTAAACAACTACAATGGTTTTTATTAAACCGTGTTTTGTAAAATATGTTTTATTGTAATATAAATGGTTTGAAGAATTTGGGGTGTTACAAGTTGGTATCAGAGCCATAGTTTAAGCGAATTAGGATTGGATCATTCCACTCCTAGGCTTAGACTAGTAAAATAGTTAGTTAAAGTGAATTACATAAATGGATATGTCTTAAGGAAATAAGACATTATTTGCTAATGGTATTATATGAATATATTTATGAGTTAAAAGTAGCTAATTGATACTAGTGAACAGTGGAACCGAGCGGAAACATCGGGAACAACATGTGTAGGTGATTATGGTAATATGGGCCCGTATTATCATAATCACAGGACGCGTATTGTGACTAGTGTAACCGCGAGGGAATACTGGGAAACTAGTGGAAAAGTAGTAAACTAATATTTTGATATATTATGAAAGACTAAAGTATTTGAAAATTTTATAGCAAAATGCGAACTAGAAGTGGTCAAGGATCGTACGCAGAAAATCCAGATCCTAATGCAAGGCCTCCTATTCCTCCTCGACAGCCCCAAGCCGTTGACGATGGCAATTCTAGGGGTGAGGCCAATCCACCTCCATTGACTTTGGAGGCGATTCAGAAGTTGTTACATGATTCAAAAGTGCAAAACAGACAGGAAATGACTCGTCTTCTGGATGAGCGACTGGGCGAAAGATCAAGGTCACAACCTGAAGATAGCGAGAAAAGTGTGGCTCCTGAAGGCACTAATCCGAGACAAACTTCTTCTCAGGGAGATTCATCTTCCAAATCACAGCCTCAGTTCAAGACTAAAGGAGCATGTACTTTCAAGGACTTTATGTCCTGTCGGCCAAAGGAGTTTAACGGGGAGATGGATCCGCGAATAACAATACGGTGGTTAACCGAAATGGAACAAGTTCTTCGCATCTGTCGTTGTGACGAGGATATGAAGGTCGGGTTTGCTTCTCAGATGTTAAAGGCTGAAGCTCTTACTTGGTGGAATACTCTCCGCCGAATCAAGGGGAGTGAATTTGTGGATGCGTTGACTTGGGACGAGTTCGTTCAACGGTTGAAAGGCAAGTTCTGTTCAGCTAGGCATCGAGAGAACTTGGTTAATGAATTCTTTGCTCTTGCAAAGGAAAAGCAGACGGTTGATGAGTACACTAAAAAGTTCTGTGAGATGCTGCCATTTCTGGAAGATACACTACCGACCGAGGCTGGAAGGATAAACCGATATGTTAATGGTTTGCCGGCGGACTACTCGCTAGAAGTTAGCAAAGCTACTACTCTTGATGAAGCCATTGAATCTGCGGCCAGGGTCGAGAGTATGATAGAGAAAAAGGCTAAGGAACGACAAGCATTTGCGGAAAAGCGAAAGTCTTCAGGAATCTCTGGAGCAAACAAGAAGAGTCGTTTTTCATCAGGGGTTTCTAAGCAAAGTGAAGTTAAAGAATGTAAGAAGTGTGGAAAGAGGCACGGTGGGGAATGTAAGAAGGGTACCAGTGGATGTTATAAATGTGGTCTTCCGGGTCACCAGGCTAAAGATTGCAAGGTGAAAGATATCAGCGAAGTGGAATGTTTCAATTGTCATGAAAAGGGTCATTACAGCACCAACTGTCCCAAGAAGAAGAATGAGACGTTAGTTTCTACTGCAAGCAATAAGAAGACAGAGCCAGCAAAGACGAAGGGAAGAGCGTTTCAGATGACCCTTGATGAGGCCAAAGAAGACCAGGATGTGGTTGCAGGTACACTCATTGTAAACTCACAACCTGCTTATGTTCTTTTTGATTCTGGGGCACATTTCTCTTTTGTGTCTCATGATTTTAGTAAGCGTCTAAACATACCGATGAAACCGTTAGATGATACTTGTGTAATAGAAGTCGCGAACGGAGAGCTAGTTACGGTACATCATGTGTACGAGAAATGTCCGGTGGAGATTAATGGGCGAATTTTAAAGGCTGACTTGTTACCTATCGGGATTAAAGGATTTGATATTGTTATTGGAATGGATTGGCTTGGAACTCATAATGCTAAAATCCTATGCGGAAAGCGAATGGTGTCGATTAAATTTCCTGATAGTAGCAAAGTTTATATATATGGGGAACGACGGAAGAATATGCAGAGTCTCATCACTGCTATTAAGGCCCGTAAATGCATCCAAAAAGGGTGTGAATTATTTATCGCTTATGTGATGAATGGGAAGAAAGAAAAGCAGAAAATGGAAGATATAAAAGTGGTCAATGAATTTCCTGAAGTTTTTCCTGATGACTTACCTGGGTTACCACCCATTAGGCAAGTCGAGTTTCGCATTGACCTTGTTCCTGGAGCAAGTCCCATTACTCGTGCGCCGTACCGCCTTGCTCCTACAGAGATGAGAGAACTTATGTCTCAGTTGCAAGAACTTCTTGACAAGGGATTTATTCGTCCCAGTTTTTCCCCTTGGGGAGCTCCAGTGTTATTTGTCAAGAAGAAAGATGGTACTATGCGTATGTGCATAGATTATCGTGAGCTCAATAAAGTGACAATTAAGAATCGATATCCTTTGCCAAGAATTGATGATTTGTTCGATCAGTTGCAGGGAGCTAGTTATTTCTCGAAAATTGATCTTCGCTCCTGATATCATCAAGTACGGGTGAAGGATGAAGATGTATGCAAGACTGCGTTCCGAACCCGATATGGTCACTATGAATTTTTAGTGATGCCATTCGGACTCACTAATGCCCCAGCCGTGTTTATGGACCTTATGAATAGGGTCTGTAAACCTTTCCTTGATAGATTTGTTATCGTTTTCATTGACGATATTCTAGTCTATTCAAAAAGTGAAGCGGAGCATGAAATGCACTTACGTGAAGTGTTGCAGACCTTGAAGAATGAACAATTATATGCGAAGTTATCAAAGTGTGACTTTTGGTTGCGGGAAGTCCAGTTTCTGGGTCATGTTGTTTCAGCCGAAGGTATTAAAGTAGACCCAGCAAAAATAGAAGCGGTAATGAAATGGGAACCACCGAAGACACCTACAGAAGTTAGGAGTTTCCTTGGGTTAGCCGGTTATTACCGACGATTTATCCAAGATTTTTCTAAAATAGCGGTGCCATTGACTCAGTTAACTCGGAAAGAAGTGAAGTTTATCTGGGGAGAAAAACAGCAAGAAGCCTTTGAAATACTGAAAAAGAAGTTGTGTGAAGCTCCGGTACTCTCTTTACCAGAAGGCACAGAAGAGTTTGTAGTATTCAGCGATGCATCTAATAGAGGTCTCGGATGTGTTCTTATGCAACGGGGCAAAGTTATTGCCTATGCTTCTAGACAGCTGAAAGATACAGAGACGCGTTATACTACTCATGATCTAGAATTGGCTGCAATTGTATTTGCATTGAAGATTTGGAGGCACTATCTATATGGGACGAAATGCAAGATATATACAGATCATAAAAGTCTGCAATATCTTTTCACTCAGAAAGAATTAAATCTAAGACAGACACGGTGGATTGAGTTGGTGAATGATTATGACTGTGAGATAATTTACCACGAAGGAAAGGCTAATGTGGTAGCCGATGCCTTAAGCAGAAAGGTTCGTGAAAAAGTTGTTAAAGGAAGATCCATGCGAATTGAAGTGGTCTCCACTTTAATTCAAAAGATTAAAGAAGCTCAAGACGATGCTTTAACTGAAGGGAACATAAAGAAAGAAAAGCTTGGGAAAAAGGTGGTGTTTGAAGTAAATACTCAAGGGTTGCGTACTTTTAAGGGACGTATTTGGGTTCCTAAGTATGGGGCAACTAGAAAGATAGTTCTGGATGATTCTCACAAATCCAAGTATTCTATACATCCTGGAAGTACAAAAACATATCAAGATTTGAAGCAGCATTATTGGTGGCCAGGAATGAAAAAGAGAATAGCAAAATATATATCCTACTGTGACACTTGTGCACAAGTAAAAGCAGAACATCAGGTGCCGTATGGTACTGCACAGTCATTACAAATACCAGCAGGAAAATGGGAAGAATTGACCATGGATTTTGTCATGGGGCTGCCAAGAACGAGAAGGGGACACGATAGTATATGGGTCATTGTTGACAGATTGACTAAAAGTGCACTATTCCTAGCGATGAAAGACTCTAACTCACTTGGAGAATTAGCTCAGTTGTACCTCGATGAAGTGATCAGACGTTATGGAGCACCTTTGTCCATAGTCTCAGATAGAGATCCTCGATTCACATCTAATTTTTGGGATGCTCTACAAGAAAAGATGGGAACTCGAATTAAAATGAGTACAGCCTATCATCCTCAAACTGATGGGCAAAGCGAACGTACTATTCAAACTTTGGAGGATATGTTGAGATCGTGTGCTATCGATTTTGGAGGAAATTGGGACCAGCACCTACCATTAGTAGAATTCTCGTATAACAATAGTTATCACTCAAGCATCAAGATGCCGCCTTTTGAAGCCTTATATGGTAGGAAGTGTAGAACCCCAGTATGTTGGTTAGAAGCTGGTGAAGCAAAACTCACTGGGCCAGAAATTGTAAGAATGACAAACGAAAAGATTGGTGTAATACAATCCAACATGAAAGCCGCGCAAGATCGCCAAAGAAGCTACTCAAATTTGAAGAAAAGACCTTATGATCTAAAAGAAGGCGATTTGGTGATGATAAAAGTATCACCTTGGAAGGGAGTGATAAGGTTTGGTAAGAGAGGAAAGCTGAGTCCAAGATATATTGGACCCTTCAAGATTTTGAAAAGAATCGGTTTACAAGCATTCAAGTTGGAGTTACCACAAGAACTCAGGGGAATACATGATACATTTCATGTATGTTATCTTAAGAAATACTTTGGAAAGAAGGAATTAACCATTCCTTTAGAAGAGGTAAGAGTGGAAACACCTAACAGACTAGTTGAAGAACCAGAGGCGATGTTAGAGGTGAAGACCAAGAAGCTAAGAAACAGAGAGATTGATCTCGTATTGGTCAAGTGGAAGCATTCGCTGGGTTCAGATTTGACTTGGGAAACTTTGGAAAGCATGAAAAGAAGATACCCTAATTTTACAGATTATAAAAGGATTCCGAGGACGGAATCCTAATTAGGGGGAGGTAGTTGAAACGACCAAAAATTTATAATATAAATATGTAATATAAGATGTGTGAAATTAAAAGTTTTATATGTAATGTTATGAGAAATTACGGTTGAAAGGGTAATTTAGTCACTTTTCATATAAAGGGTAAATTGGTCATTTAACCAAATGTAGAAATTTCTATAAAATTTATTTATGATTTAGGACTAAAAATGTAAGAACTAAAGTTTCATGTGGCCAAAATAAGTGTTAGTGTCAAAAGTCCAAGGAATGCAAGCCTAGGGACTAAAAATGTAAATATTTTTATATAAAAAAAAAAATAAACATAAAAGAGTGATTTATCACTCTTTCTCCAGAAGTTTGTAGAGAAATCGAGAGAGAGTAAGAGGATACGGGAAGAAGAAGAAGTCTAGAGGATCTCACAAGAATTTGAAGAAGGAATTGAAGATTCCTAAGCAATTAAGGTAAATATTCCTACTATTCATCATCTTCTTCATGTGGAAACTGGAAATTTATGTGATGAAGTTCATGGGATGTTTCCAGGAGTTCATCTCCATCAAGTTATACCAAAGTAACAAGTAGATACACATAAATTGTAAAGAGTCATTGAAATTGTGGTAAAATCCATGGAAATGGGTTTTGAGCTTAAGAACCCTAGAATTTGGATTTGTGAAGATTGGTTTGATTCTAATGTTTAGGAGGATTAGTAATACTCTAAATATCATGTTTTAACCTTTAATTGAATTGGATTTGAGTTGGAACCAAGCAGATCAAAGATTAAAAATGTGCAGGAAAATGGTAATTGGAATGGTGGAATGGAATTGGTGATTCCATGAATGAAACCCATAGAAATGGATAATGAGAGTCATGAATTGGTGATTAATGAAGTATGTTTTGGGTTGTAAAACCCCTAATTTATCTCCCCTTGATCATATAAAGATATATATAAAAGATAGAAAGAAATGGACCCTTATATTAGAATTTATGGCACATGAGCTTCCTTAGAGCTCTTGTGACATCCTATGGTCTTAACCATTAAGTCATGAACTAAATAAGACTTAATGGGATTAAAAATATGTTCTTAACATGTTAGAAGGTTAATAGAACCTATTGGCAAAGTTTCGTTAAGTTTGGAAACAAACTGAATCCAGAAATGGACTAAAACTGCAAAAAAGGAACAAAAATCTGGAGCTGAAAATGGGGTCTGCAGTGAATTACACGACCCATGTAGTTTTAACACGACTCGTGTAATCTGGAACAGGTGGTTTGGACATCTTGGAAGCCTTACATGACCCCGTATGACCCGTACACGACCCGTATGACCCGTACACGACCCGTGTGACCCAAATTCATGCAATTCACTCCCGTTATGACCCGTATTAGTATAATAAGGACTCTAACATGTTATAGAGTCAATTAGAATGTAAATAATGTATCATATATTATGTATAGGTACAAGTCAAGTAGTTGGACACCGAAAGGGTAAAGAACCGAGGGACGTCTAAACGATATTTCAAGAATTATTCGGTGAGTACATGTAGCATTTTTATCCATTTTGGGATACATGGCAAGTAAGTAAGTATTTTTCAGAATTCATATATTATTTTTATATGTGAAAAATATTTGCAAAAAAAAAAAAAAATGGTACACTTTCTAGTTTAAATAGAAAGTTAATTGCTATATTTGAAAGTATGATTCTTGGCGATAGCCTAAATTATGATAGAGGTATGTTTGAGTCAAAAGCTTGGTATTTAGCCATTTCTTGTGCTAGTAATGTTTTAGTTTCAGAAGAATATTTTTTATATTTGACTGCTATTGTAGCTAGCATTGTTAGTAAGGGAACTATGTTCCAACCTACCCGGGTTAGGTAAGGAGTCTACTGGGGACAACCCCTTCGCGAAGTAGACTGCCTCAGCACTTCTACTGTTAGTATTGATCCGTTCTTTCTAGCTGTAGAGACTTGGGGTATCACTCATAGTGATTAACGCCCTAAGTATAAAAATTCCAGCAAGTTTATAAAACCAGTCAAAGAAAGTATAAAAGACATTATTTTTGCAAAGTTTAATATATGATGCTTTTGGAAAAGTAAAAAGGTATAATATGTGTATATTATGTAGTTTTGACAAAGATTTATGTTACGAAAGTTTATAAAAGTTAAGAAAAGAAATTTAACATTTGAGTCTAAAACTCATGTAACTCACGAGACAATTTGTCTTACGTATTTTATTTTTATGCCATGTATTCCAGGTACAGGTACAAAGTTGTGAGATAGTTGAAGTTGCTAATAAGCACTAGGTGCAAAGGAGTGGAGCTGGATACAGCTTCCATATTTGGTATTGGTTGAATCCGTTTCTCTTAAACTTATGGTTGTTTGATATTGTAAATGTGACACCCCTTTTGTTGTATTTAAACAACTACAATGGTTTTTATTAAACCGTGTTTTGTAAAATATGTTTTATTGTAATATAAATGGTTTGAAGAATTTGGGGTGTTACAACCTGGACATCCAACTGATTGCCGTACCTCCGATTGTGAACACATAACATGTTGTGCTCTTACCCGAATCCACACATCCACCCAAATCTGCATCGGAAAACCCTTCTAAGACTACCCCCTTTCTCCTAAAACATAGGGCAATCTCAGCTGTTCCTTTCAAGTAGCGTAACAGCCACTTTACTCCTTCCCAATGCTCTTTTCCTGGATTTGACATGAACCTGCTAACAACTCCCACTGCATGAGCAATATCTGGTCTTGTGCATACCATTGCATACATCAAACTACCAACTGCAGATGCATAAGGAACTTTAGCCATCTGTTCTCTGTCTTCTTCCGTCTTTGGGGATTGCTTCTTTGAGAGTTTTAACTGACTTCCCAAAGGTGTACTTATGGCCTTGGCATCTGCCATGCTGAACTTTTCTAAAACTTTCTTGATGTACTTTGTTTGCGAAAGTTTTAATGTACCGGTAACTCTATTCCTGGCTATGCTCATGCCCAATATCTGCTTAGCAGCCCCTAGGTCCTTCATCTCGAACTCTCTGGACAACTGCTTCTTAAGCTTGTTGATCTCCTGCATGTCGAATCTAGCTATCAACATGTCATCAACATACAATAACAGGATGATGTAAGAGGAGCTGAATTTCTTCAAGTAACAGCAGTGATCCATCTCACATCTGCGATACCCACTCCTTTGCATGAAGCTATCAAACTTCAAGTACCACTGTCTTGGAGCCTGCTTCAATCCATACAGACTTTTCTTCAGTTTACACACCAGATTTTCCTTACCGACTGTAGGAAAACCTTCTGGTTGTACCATGTAGATGTCTTCTTCCAGGTCGCCATGGAGAAAAGCTGTTTTCACATCTAGCTGTTCTAGATGGAGATCTTCAGAGGCTACAATACCCAAGACCATTCTGATTGTAGTCATCTTCACAACTGGAGAGAAGATCTCATTATAATCGACCCCTCTTTTCTGTTGGAACCCCTTGACTACTAATCGTGCCTTGTATCTTTTACTGCCATCAATCTCATCCTTTACCCGAAACACCCACTTGTTCTGCAGTGCTTTCTTCCCTACTGGGAGCTTGACTAAGGACCAAGTATGGTTCTTGTCAAGTGATCTCAATTCGTCTTCCATAGCCTTCTTCCACTGTATGGAATCTTTCATCCTTAAGGCCTCTGGATAAGACTCAGGTTCACCATTCTCTGTCAGCAATAAGTAATTTGCTGAAGGAGAATACCTGACTGGAGGTCTTCGTACTCTAGTGGATCTACGAACTGTAGGAGTTGAGGTCTCTGCATCATCTGCAACCCCATCTTCAGAACTACTGTCATCTGTGCTCCCACTATCTCCATATACATCAGAGCTCCCACTGCTTCCTGAACTTTCACCTATCTCTGGAGTACTGCTTCCTGAACTTTCACCTATCTCTGGAGTACTGATAGGTTTCACAACGTCATCTTCAGAGATCTCTTCAAACTCAACTTGATTTTCTGCTTTCTCTGGTTGTTTGTTTCTGCCTGAGCTCTCTGCAAGTTCATCTTTATATAGGACGTTCTCGTTGAACACCACATCCCGGCTTCTGATAACCCTTTTATTTTGGTTATCCCAGAAGCGGTACCCCATGTCGTCCAACCCATAGCCTATAAAAGTGCATTTCCTTGCTTTTGCCTCTAGCTTGTCTCTCTCCGAGTCTTTAACTTTGACATAAGAGACACAACCGAAAACTTTCAAGTGTTTGAGTGTAATCTCACGACCTTGCCATTCCTTTTCTGGAATCTTGAACCCTATGGGGACTGAGGGTCCTCTGTTGATTAAATACGCAGCTGTGTTGACCGCATCTGCCCAGAACATCTTGGGTAAACCTGCATGCAGTCTCATGCTCTTAGCCCTTTCGTTCAATGTACGGTTCATCCTCTCAGCTACTCCATTTTGCTGAGGTGTCTCTGGAACTGTCTTCTGCATTCTGATTCCCTGGTCAGCACAGTAATCAACAAATTCTTTACTACTGTATTCGCCCCCATTGTCTGTTCTGAAACACTTGATCTTTAAGTCTGTTTCATTTTCCACAGTAGCTTTCCATTTCTTGAAAGTGCTGAAAACTTCAGACTTATGCTTCAAGAAATAAACCCAAACCTTCCTTGTGCAATCGTCTATGAACGTGACATAGTATCGGGATCCTCCCACTGAAGAAACTGAAGTGGGACCGTAGACATCTGAATGAACTAGCTCCAGCTTCACAGACTTGGGCTGATGACCCACCTTCTTGAAAGTGACTTTCTTCTGTTTGCCAAGAACACATGGCTCACAGAAATCGACTTTCACAGTCTTTAGCTCTGGTATTCTTCCTTTGGAGGCTAGCATCTTCATTCCCTTCTCACTCATATGCCCAAGTCTTTGGTGCCATAGAGTGGATGCCCCAACTTCTTCAACAGCGTGTGCTTCGGCATCAGAAACTTCCACCATATAAAGTGTACCCCGCTTCTGTCCTCTAGCAACAACTAAATTCCCCTTTGTCACCTTCCACTGATGATCACCAAATGTAACATGGTGACCTTCATCATCAAGCTGCCCCACGGATATTAACATCCTCTTCAAGTCAGGAATGAACTTGACATTCTTCAAAGTCCAATCTGTTCCTAAAGTTGTCTTGAGGACCACATCCCCAACACCTGTAATATCCAGGCTCTTGTTGTCTGCTAGTCTGACCTTTCTTTTGTACTGCCGGAAATTCTGCATTACTTCTCTCGAATGACTAGCATGGAACGACGCACCAGAATCCATGATCCAGGATTCTGTTGAGTTTTCAACACAGCAAATGAGAGCATCATCTTCAGAATCTACTGCCATATTGACTTCCTTCTTGCCTTTGTCTGTCGAAGGCTTTGGGCACTGATTTCTGAAATGACCATTCTCTTTGCAGTTCCAACAGGTAACATCAGTCCTGTTTTTCTGACCACCTCTCTTTCTCGACTTCGATCTTCCTCTACTACCGCCTCCTTTGTTGGGCCTTCTTCCTCTGTCTTCTGTACTTAGGAGACTACTGGAAGATTCTCCGACACTCCGTCTTCGCACATCCTCTCCAAGGATTAAGTCGCGAATACCTTCGAATGACAACTTAGCACCTCCGGCTGAACTGCTAACTGCTGTTACTGTACCGGACCAACTCTCAGGCAACGAAGATAATAACAGCAACGCCTGTACTTCGTTTTCGAATCCAATATCAACAGATATCAATCTTGATATTATTGAGTTGAATTCATTCACATGGTCTGTCACCGAGCCGCCTTCTTTCATCTTCAGATTCACCAACTGTCGAATCAAGAAAACCTTATTTGCCGCTGAAGGTTTTTCGTACATATTAGACAGCGCATTTATGAGATTGTAGGTTGTCTTCACACTGACAATATTATATGCTACATTTTTTGCCAATGATAACCTTATAACTCCAAGTTCCTGCCGATCTAATAAGTCCCATTCTTCCTGCGCCATCGCTTCAGGTTTTGTTCCGAACAGTGGTAGATGTAATTTTTTCTGGTAGAGATAATCTTCGATTTGCATTCTCCAAAATCCGAAATCGTGACCTTCGAATTTTTCGATCCTAACTTTCCCATCTTCAGCCATAGCTCGAAAAATAATATTTTATAAGGCCAATCGAAACCTCGTTTCTGATGTGGAAGATCAGACTAAGCTGCAACCACAGAGCATACGCGAGATATAACTTCCTTTAAACCCGGAGCTCTGATACCAGTTTGTTAGGAATAACAAAACAAGTTAGGCACTTTCGAAAAACGATAAACGATTCCGGTAAAACACGCGGAAATAAAATGGAGAATAACGGCAAACCAAGAAAAAACTGTAAATCGAAACACAATATTTAACGTGGTTCGGTCACGGGATCACGACCTACGTCCACGGGCGAACGAGAGAGAGAGGGTTTTATTAACACCAAGAAATTACAATCATACAAGGCTAAACTGCACTTGTAGTCTGACCATTCACAAGAAAATATCACTCGCACTTTTGGCTGCCAAACTGGACTCTGCACAAAAGGCTATCTCACAAAATCGTGATATATCTATCTATGTGTTTGTGTTTCTTTGTATTTGTGTTTGTGTGGTGCATTGGTTTGCTTCTCAAAGCCTTGTATTTATAGGCTTGGGAGCTAATGTGAAAGTGAAGTATGAAATCAAAGAAAAGAGACATGCATGAGAAGCAGCCATTTGCTTCCTCCTTTGATGACTTTCAAAGCATTCACATTTAACAGATCTCTACTACTTAACCTTCATCATTTGTGTTTATCTCTTAATGTGAAGCTAATATAGGATGTTCTAGGCATTTTTTTATTTTATAATCGGTTTTTGAGATATTTCTTGTGAGATAAACGACAACAGCTCATGAATCCTCCCTTATGTAAATCATTAAATAAACGACAACTCATGAATCCTTAACGAAGAACCACAATAACCACACAGACATCTGTTTTGGTGGCTAAAAGAGCTTCACATAACCAAGCTTCTACAGGTTCAAGACATCTGGCTAAAAGGGCTTCCAAAAATGAACAAGAATTTAATGATTTTAAATGAGTTCTCTGTGTGGTTATTGTGGTTCTTAGTTGAGGATTCATGAGTTGTTTTCATTTATTAGTATTTGAGAAAAAACCTTTTTATTGTGGTTCTTCGTTCAGTCATGTTTACAGTTTTGTTATTTTTTGGAATCCCCCACAAACCAGCAATCGAGGTGTCTGTTATAATGCTAAGAATGGCAGGTGGTTGCTATGAACTGATCATGTCGAGATTGAAAAGTTCAAGCGGTGTTTGTAATTAATTGAAAAGTTTAATGAGGAGATTGAACGAAGCATACTGAAAGCTTATGTGTTTGTGACTGCTTGCTCACATGTTGGTGGCCACAAGTATGTAGGGAACTTGATCATATACAATGCAGTTAAAGATGGAAAATTGTTTGGACATTGGTAATTAAGAAAATCCCTAACCATGTTTCTTTGTTTCTTCTTTTTATTTGGAATCAGTCTCTATAACATATAAACATTTACATATCAAAAACTTATTGTTGTATTCCCTAATTCGTTGATCCTTCCTTCTTTCTCTTGGTTTCTCAGATTGATTTTCCATCAAAGATATTGGATGTATACAAATTTTAATCTAAGTCAATTCATCTTTCTGTATCTTTTTTAAACTTTGATAAGTCGAATATTTCCATTCACACTTTGAAATTACGTTTCACTTTTTGAATATAAAAAAAGTGAAAATCTTTGGGAATGGGGACCTGATCAACACTATGAATGGAACTTTGAATAAGGTACATTGATTTTGTTTCTGGATCTAGGTTTTTTTGTTTGTGTGTATGTTTGTGAATACAGGGGTTTACAAGAAGAATGGATAGGAGATGAACAACATATTATTCCTCCTTTATTCTTTTTTTTTTTTCTTTTTTCACCTTCATTATTTACATGCTTGTCATTTTGTTTTATTTTTACTACTTTTGATTATTGCAATTTAAAACTTATTCGCCATCAATAATTATTCAATTTTAGAGGAGATATCCAGTCCTCCGTTACTAGGTAATCTAACTTTCCAGAATTTTTTTTTCATGCTCTTGAAACCATTTCAAATTTGATTAATTTAATAATCATAATATCTATGGAAAGGGGAAGGAGTGCAAGGAGTATTATAAACATGATTGTCCTAGGTCAATAATATTCTCTACTTTTGTTCTTCTGAAAAATGTTCATTGCAGGCCTATGCTCTCCATCTGTAAACATGATTGTCGTTCATTGTAGGCCTACACTCTTTTTTATAAATTCCATTTCTTTGTATGTATCATCTATGTTTGTTTTAGATTTGTGATCATTTTGATGAGTAGGGGATGTGGAGTGAGAAGTGAAGAGGTGTAATTTTCAAGATAGTATCATGGAGGGGACGAAGATAACAAGAATACATGATAAGAGTTAGATCAATGACTACTCTCTTCAATCCAGTTTATATGTATATTATAATAATTAATTTTTACAATTTTATGTTTTTTGTAGATCATTGTTGCCAGTAAGGTCCAAAGGAGGACAATTCGTTGAAGTACAAGCCTTTGAATAATTTAGACCACCATGGACGATTTGTGTAATTGTCACAAACTTTACAATAATTGTTTCCCTATCTCCATCATAAACTAATTTTGCGGATATTGGAATCTCATTGCGTTCCTAAACTAGCCTTTCAGTTTTTTCAAGTAGAATATTGAGTAATTACAAAAGCTTTTATTAGTTCGTAGTTTAAAATTTATGTGAAAGAACCCAAAATGCCTTTCTGGTATTGGATTCACTGTATTTAAGTAAAAGGGTGAGCAATGGCAAATGTTTTGTTTGTTGTAAGTTTGCCAATGGCTGAAACTGCACAAGATTTACTTCCAAGAATTTGTAATCGTGTAATTAAAGGTTCTAATCATAAAAAGTATAATAATTTATAAAAAGTATAATAAATGTTCTAATCATAAAAAGTATAATAATTATCTATCTTTTTTTTATATTTTTGGACATTAAAACTCATTTATAGGATAATTTATCTTTTTATTTAATTAAATCTGTCAACCCGTGTAATGCACGGGTATTAACCTAGTATCCTAATAAATAAGTAACTCAAAGCCACATGTCATCACCACATTTATTTTGCCACATGTCATTTTCTCATAATTTTAAATTTCTTAAAGAAAAACTAATTGGTTTGAAACGTTTCTAACTCCTTAATGATCGGTTTAATTATCATTCAATTTCAAAATTAATTGTTATCATTCAATTTGAAAATTAATTTTTTTAATATCATATTATTTTTTAATGTATTGAATGATTTGGGAGACAATAGAGAGACAACTGACGTCATATTATTTTGAATAACGATTCCAATCATAATAGTGAATTTGATTTTAGTACCGTTGACATTCTCATAATCAATTATATTTATCAAAATACAAAGTCGTAATAGTAAAAATCAAAGGCAAGATGTCACGATACACAAACAAATTTTCTTATGTGAAATTATTAATGTTTAGATATTATTAATTAATAATTTTTTTGTATCATCCCGTGTAATACACGGGTTTCACAACTAGTATATATATATATATATATATATATATATATATATATATATATATATATATATATATATATATATATATATATATATATATATATATATATATATATATATATATATATATATATATATATATATATATATATATATATATATATATATATATATATATATATATATATATATATATATATATATATATATATATATATATATATATATATAGGGTTAGGTTCTATTGAGAACTCAAATATTCATGAGATCTTGAGAACTCATTCTGATTGGTTTGATCATAAAAGGGCATGATAGTCATTTACCAAAAATCTCATTTAATTCTGATTTTTTTATTTTTGGCAACAAAATAACCATTCCTAAAATCAAGCATATTAATTAGATTTGAATTTTCAAATTTGAAAAAAAAAAATCAAATTTTCGTTTTTTTTAAATCAGATTTTTTTTGGAATTTGAAAAAAAAAATTTATTTTTTTTAATTAGATTTTTTGAATTTAAAAGAAATAATTTTTTTATTTGCATGTGCATATATACATGTTCGCAGGTGTTTTTTTTAATAGAATGCATATATGCATAATCAAATTTTTGAGTAGTGCATTTTTTTAGTAGAATGCATAAATGCATAATTAACTTTTTACATTACATTTTTCAGGTATGCATACATGCACATTTAATAACATTTCGTAAAAAACACAGAAAAAATATCCGTATTTCATAATATTCGGATATCATACTACCAATTTATTAGAAACAATAATATACAACTGTTTTGAACGTTACATACAAAAAATAAACAAAATACAACGATAATTCATGATATCTTCATTTTTCAGTTTTCACTCCTTCAATTTGCTGGATAAATTTTTCAAAATCTGTGAGAACATTAATAAAAATTGATATAAATATATATTCAAAAACATTAAAATAAATACATATGCATATGTGCACATACGTTTAATACAAATATGCATATATGTTTTTGCATATATACTCACATTTGAACAGACATATGCACATTTATACACATATACAACCATTATTGCACATATGCACATATGCATTTATGTCCATATGCACATATGCATTTATGTACATATGCACATATGCATTTATGCACATACGTGTATGTACATATGCACATACGTGTATGCACATATGCACATATGCATTTACGCATATTTATAATTTACCATACATATTAACAAACATAAATACAAACAAATCAAGATATATTCATATATGCATTTGTATAGATGTGTGTATTTGCACATATGCATTTATGCACAAATGCACATATACACATATATACATGTGCATATATACACACATATTCAAATATACACGTACGCATTTTGGGCAAATTACATGAAATAGCAACGTACTTACAATTCTTTTAGCTTAATAACAACGTACTTAATTATATTACTAACCAATTATAGTAATTTGTAATTGTGTTTTTAAGCAAAAACACAGCAATGTTGATTTTTCGACCACAAGGTTAATTGTTGGTACTGCCATAATCAATTAATTGTACTGTTTCACAATCTATGCTTACAATAATTTTCTTATTTCAATACAACAAACCCCACTATAACATGAAGCTATAAATTTGAATAAGGTGCAACGTAACAAAGTAAAAAGCAATTTGCACCTCAACTAACGCAAGAAAAGCCACTATAGCATCTAGCTCAATTTTTAAATCACATGTAAATGTAAATAACCTAATCGAATTAGTTTAATGGCTGCACTTGTTTGTCAATTTCTATTATTCATATGCTAACTTAATTCCAGTAACAGAAAAAATTATGACTACTATAAACTTCTCTAGATTTACAAATAAAAGATTTTGGAGCACATAAACACGAAGTACCTGATTAAAATGGGGAAAACATAGGTTTAATGAACTTGCGTCTTCATCTTCTCCACCGGAAATCGGAAATCATAAATCGAAAATCGAGGTCTGCTCACTGATTGTGAATTGCGGCATCAACAATGTAAACTTTTTGAAGAAGACGACGCACAAATGCAGATCCTAAACTTCCGCCAACATCCATTAAAAAAACCCTATTTAATTTCTACATAATTGGACCCAATTACAACCCTTTTGAAGAATCTAAAAGATTACGATGTAATATTTCAGAGAGGATGCGAGAATTGGGAAAAGTGTATAGTCACACTGATTGATCCGGTGCATCACTAGTGATGGAAACTGAAGATGGCTTCCTCTTTCGTTAATCGTTAAGTCTTGTACGCCTTCCTCTTGTCGGGTCAACAATGGAGGTCTTTTCGGCTCATTAGCGGAGGTCTGACTGCTGCAATGTCACAAAAAGATAACTTCCAGGTCTGGGAGCATTTATCGAGTGATAGAAAAATAGGAGAGGATGATCTTGAGTTTTCTGAACCACGAGGTAGTGTAATTGTTGTGAACGGCGATCTAGGGTTTTGGGATTTCTGAACCTTTCTCATCGAATAAGATCTTGAAGATCGAGTGAGATAAAGACAAAAACGACACAAAATTCTGGTCCACCACTGTCTGCGTCTTCGTCATCTCCACCGGCGTCTTCGGCATCTCCGTTGTCGAATAGGATCGTGAAGTCCTATGTAGGTATTTTTAGTTCTGGTTTGTGGGATAAGAAAGAGAAGGGTATAGTGCAGATCGTTATGGTGAGGGATTTGAGGGACGAGAGAGAGAGATTATGCTGATTATCCGGGATTGCCATTTTTCAAGAGATCTGATAAGTTTTAAACCCCTAAAATGCCATTGTGTTCGTTTTTAAAAAGCCTAATCTGCCATTAATTATGATTATAATTACAATTATGCCACTATCGATCTAGGCCATCAAAATTTTTAATCTAACAGTCCAGATTTGGTTCTCAAGATCTCATGGTTTTTTGAGTTCTCACAAGAACCTAACTCTATATATATATATATATATATATATATATATATATATATATATATATATATATATATATATATATATATATATATATATATATATTGGATCTTGTGAAAACTAAATAAATTGTTAGAACTTGAGAACTATTTATATCCATTAGATATGTATATATATTTCCCGGTTTTACTTGTGATCCGATTAGGATTAGGGTTAAATTAGTAATTTTCAATGTAATTAATTATGTTAATGTTCTCATATCCCATGTTTTCAGGAAACATTTTATTCTATTCCGTTTACTTAGTCAAATCGTCTTCACATTTCTATATATGCCGATCGTATATCCCACACCATTGTTTCTATCATTTTTATCAATTTTCATATTCTTCCTGATGTCGAATTGGATAGATAATGCTGCAAACGATGATCCTCCAAGAGATGTTTAGGAACCCACTATTAACCGACGTCCTCCTCGAAAGTGTGCATTCTATTGGGAGTTGGGATACAACGATTCCCGTTATTGTCCAAAAAAGAAGTACAAGTGTCAGGGTATTTGGAGACGTTAATTGTTTTTGAAGTTATGATTCTTAGTATTTGTTGGTCTTTAAATAGGGTTTAATGTTTTAGAATCATAGTATTGAGTCCCGATTTCCATCTAATGGCTTCTTGGCTTTACTTTCAATAAATGAAGTTTTATTTAGTTGCACTTATTTCATAATTGTATATTGTTTTTAGATGTTGCTGAATACAATATTCATTCTATCAAAGGTTCTCAAGCTTATCAATGTGTCGTACAACAATCGATTGGTGATTTACATCATAGTTCTAATGATGTTCATGCTTCATCTTCTTATTGCCATCTAGATGGTAGTTCTAATGATGTCCATGTGGAATGTGGTAAAGTCATATTTCTGTTTTCCTTTTTTTTTAATCAAGGTCATTTTAACGATATTATTGTATTCTATCCAAGGTTCTCAAGTGTATGGAAATTTGTTACAACAACCGGTTAGTGATTTACGTCATATTTCAAATAATCTTAATGCTTCAACTTCTACTTCTCAACCTGGTAATTCGACTGATGTCACTGTGGATCTTGGTAAATTCACATTCCTGATATCATTTGGTGTTAATGAAGATTTCTTATAATGATATTATTATATTATTCCATTTAGGTGATTTTAGTCAGAATGAGACTGTTGCTAACAACGAATTTTCGACTCCTGGTAGTTTTGTTTATTAGATTCCGAATGTTCCTAATCACATTGGGCCTGTTGCGGGTTCTACATTTCTTTCTTATGATCACGTGAAAGCAATGTATTATTTCTATGCTGTTGAGAGTGGTTTTGATGTTAGGAAATCCACTGTGAAAAAGGAAAATGGTAATGTTATTACGAGATACTTTTTGTGTAGTCATGAAGGTGTACCTAACACATCTGAAGTTGACACATTGGATGCAAAAGGTCGTTTGAAAAAGAATTGCAACTTGATTAGATCAAATTGTGAAGCACGTATTAAGTGTGCACTTATTCCAGGTTCAACTGATTCTATGGTTTATGATGTTGAGGAGAAGCATAATCATCCTTTGTATACAAAGGAGAACATGCATTTGTCCAAAACGAAAAGGAAATTGGACATACACCAAAAGTCTTTTATATTTAAGATGAGAAGCCAAGGTGTTGGTCCTTGACACGCCTAGGTCGTTATGCGGTCAAAAATAGAAAATAAACCTCACCGACTAACTAGTATAGCAGTAGCAAGGGTCGATCCGCAGGAGTTTGGTGGTCAAGATAGAGCGTCAGAATACCAACTGTAGTGTCACGCTACAGTCATCGATGTTTCTTTCACTTTCCCAAAAAAACCAATAAAACAAATACCGAAATGAATAACAAAAAACCAAAACAAGCATTCACTAAACTAAACTACTCCAAACTATAAACTAAGATTACTTACTGATTCCAGAAGCTAAGTCCAGAAAATCAGAAGCAAACAAACATTCCAACCAAGCTAAACAAGCATTCAACATCAATAATACCGAAAAAGTGCAATAAAACATAAACCGAATGATTAACTGAAATATAAACCAAATCTAGAGGCAATTGTCACTGATTTCGAAATAAACTAAAACTAAACTAGTTCTACTGATCCAATCAATCCAGAACCAAGAGAATTCAAGCTAAGCTAAACTAACTATTGTTGAAATAAAATGGAAAACATAAAGAAATACCAATTGAAGTGCTGAAATCCGAAATCCTGAGTTAAAGAAGCCTAGGTTCCACCTTTTGGGTCGTTCTTCGCTCCTGAAATTTGACCTAGATGCCTCTATTTATAGTTGCAAATTCTGGTCAGCCGCGCTGCGCAGGACTTATATCCGCGTCGCGTCTTATCCATTATCCCCGTATCTCGCTGTTTGAATTTTAATACACCGCCTCATCGTTGACTATCCGCGACACGCATGTCTTCTGCTCGCGGCGCACGTACAACTTTGACTGAAAAGGTCTTTATGCAAACTTCTTTCATTTTTTCCACGTTTAGTCCCTGTTTTCATCTTTTTCTTGCACAATAGAACTAGCACAAAATTGAGTAATACCAATATATATCTGACATAAATTCACCTTGAATATGGCCTAACAACGACGAAAATACTTGATATTGATAGGCGTTGTCATTTCTACTATATCTCATAGGCTTCATTCTGCACTTTTTGGAGGTTATACATATCGAGGTGGTAATGTTGAGGATTTTAAGAACTTTTCACGTGATTTGAATTGCCACTTAAGAGAATCGGATGCTCAGTTTTTGGTTAACAAGATGAATGATCGAATGAAGCATGTACCTAACTTCTCATTTGAATACAAGACTGTAGATAAGAAGGTTGATTGTATGTATTGGGCAGATGAAACTGTTGAGGATTATTTTGTGCTGAAGTGTTATCCCCATCCAAAGATCTCTGTCAAGTGAAGCTTGTGTCATGTACCTGAAGGTCCGAAGGTTTTACACTGGAGGATACGATTGGTTTTCTGGTAACAAACCTTTTGTGAGAGTACGTGGGTTGTCAGACACGCCTATGTTGATGCTGCTCTCCTATTGGCTGATAGTGATACGTAATCAATAGAATATTCTATGTACTATCAGTTAGTTATTTTATAATCAGGTATCCTTGATTACGTATAAATATCAAGGATACCCATCTAGGCCGAGTGTGAGTTTTATCATCAACATTGTAAAACCCTAATAGTGAAATACAAGCATTCGACACTCTGTTCATCTAATTTTCTTATCTGTTCTTAATTTGTTCTTGAGTATTCTTAGTTTTTGAATCATTTCTTCGTATTGCTCATTCTAATTAAGTCATAGATTGATTTTCGTATCTAACAGAAACTGCCAAGCTTCATTACAAAGAATTTGGTGATGTTGTCTCATTCGATGCGACATTTAGAACCAACAAGTATGTGTTTTATATGTTTTATAATTGTTATTATGTTTGTTTATACATGGTTTTTAATAGGTTTTTCTATTTTTTAGGTATGATATGGTGTTTGTTCTTTTTACTGGTATTGACAATCACAAGAGATGTGTTACACTCGGTGCTGGTTTGATTAGTCATGAAACAATATAATCATATATATGGTTGTTGCCTTGTTGGAGTCTTTTATGAAAGCTTTCAAGAAGCAACCTATATTAGTTCTATCTGATCAGGATCCCGCAATGAAGAGGGCTGTTGAACAAGTTTTTGATAAGGCTAATCATCGTTTATCTGTGTGGCATATCACATCTAAACTTCAACAGAAGGTATTTCTTTTTATTTTAGTTGTTAATTCATTTTCTTATATGAGATGTGATCTATATTTCAATTGACATATATTTTATTTGATTATCATTGTAGGTGTGTTCGGAGTTGTACAACAATACTGAATTAAAAGGATGTTTAACTCACTTGTTTGGAATGCTAGGATCGATGGGATTCAATTTGAAGAAGGGGGGAATTCATTTGTGCGAGAATATAATCTATCTGAGACTAGATGGTTTAATGATATGTTTAGTTTAAGAGAGATGGATTCCATTTTACTTTAAGCATGTTCCTATGTCTGGTTTGATGTGTACCACATCTCGTTCTGAGGGTTCTAATGCTTCATTTCAAACCAATACAAATTCTAATACGTCATTGGTAAATTTTATGATCGCATTCGAGTTTTCTATGGATAAACAAAGACATAAAAGAGTGTTTTAGATTTCAAGGATGATGATACATATCCTAGAACACCTTCTATGTTGAATGTCGAGGTACATGCATCTAAGGTGTACACTCGTAGGATTTTTATTGATGTTCAACGGGAAATTAAGGAATTTATTGTATCTTGCTTTCAAATAAGCAAATCCAATATGAATGGAACCGACATATTCATTATAAAGGAGGAAAAGGATGCATTTCCGCTTGCGAAGAAACAAATAAACATTGATGATGATGTGAGCATTGAAGATTATGATGTATCTTTTTCTGATAAGGAATTTAAGGTACCCTATATTGTTTTAATATACGTGCTACTTATTATATACGTGAAGTTGTTATCTTATATTTGTAATACATTATTTTTTGTAGATGTATAATTCATCCGGAGAAGATTTCAATTGTGAATGCATGTTATTTCAGCAACATGGAATTCTATGTAGATACATTTTTTGTGTTTTTCAATATTTCAAGGTTAATGAGATACCCAATAAATATATACTTAGAAGATGAAAACGAGGTATCATTCCTATTGAAAATGCTTAGGAAAACCTTCCGGTTTTCTGAAATGGATGATGGGATCAATACACTTGCTATTGATGTTTTTTCATCTGTTGAAAATACTATAAATCATCTTAGTGTTGACAAATCCAAATTGGAGGAATATCTTATAGCTATAAGGGAACTGGGTGAAAGGTTCATTGGTGGTGTAAGTGGCAATCAAGTAACCAACAAGAGTGATGAACTTGATGTTTTACTTGGTGTAAATTCTTCTATTGAAATTGAAGTTGAAAATCCAACGGATATCAGGAACAAAGGTTGTGGATCTCAGAAAATATTGAAAAGTTCCAAAGAGATTGTTGTTAAGAAGAATGCAAGAGAAAAAAGAAAATGTGGTTGCTGTGGTGAATATGTCCATCATTATAGCAAAAACTGTCCATTAAAGAAGAAAAAACAGTGACGGATAAATGTCAATTGGGTTTTCATGTATTTTTTGTATTAAACACTTTGAACTTATAAATGTAGTCTTGACATTGTGAATTTGTTTTTTCTCACCTTCTTTGTATTATAATAGTTCATAGGCTTTATAAATCATACATCAAGACCAAACATATTATATCGTACATGTTATGTAGTAATCATTTATTCCTTATGTATGATGTATGCATATTATATGTATTTATATACATAAATTGTTTTTGACATTTGTTTAACACTTAATTTATATTGTTTGAATATGCAACTAATAAAGATGTAAGATGCAACATTAAATGTATCTGATGTTATACATCTATAACATCTCAATCGACAAAGAATAAGTATAATGACTTTTATTGTATTTTTAATAGGGGACACGCATCAGTACCGAGCCCAACAACAAATAATCACAGATATAGAGCAAATCATATAACTGTAAATAACATACAAGATGCCTAACATGCAACATCATATAGTAAGGTGAGGATACTCACCTGAATCACAACCGTCCGGATAATCGCTAATATCCCAAACTAGGCTCGTCCGATCACCTAAATCCCACATATACAACATATTAAGTACTGGCCAAACTCTTATAGACTTGCCTAAAGGTCAGACCCAACGTTTTCCACCAAACCAGGGTCAAAACCAAACCTTTGGGTCAAACAGTCGCTCGCCGCGGCGTGGCTCTTCCTCCTACGCGTCGCGGCTATCATCGAATAAACACGGGGTTTCAGCCGAGTCTGCGCCGCTGACATAGCCAGTCCGCGTCGCGGCTCGTATCATTCCAAATTGTTTTTAGTGTTTAACAGTGCATCAAACTGCTAGGGTTTCACTCCAAACCCTTCCTGAGATCAGAAACTACCCTAAGATCACTTCCTTAGGGACATGCAAGTCTATTCATGTTCTTAGTCTAACCCTAAGGGTTACAAGCCATCTAAGACTACTACTTAAGGGATAACACCATACAAACGGGATAAACTGAAATATCAGAAGGTAGATCCTCTTACCTTGCTTCTGGAAAACAGAGAAATGCACCCGATCGACCACAACCTTCCCCCACGTTGTATCTCTTCCTTCAAACCTCCAAAGCCTTGGAACCAAAGAGTCTCTGCTGAAACCAGACGCCTCTGCTCCAGAAAACTCCCAAAAACACGAACCCTAGGGCTGGGTCCCTTTATATAGGCGTTTAAATCCGAATTAGGGTTTTTCACTTAAGAGGCGCACCGCGCCGCGGGTTCTTTAGAACCGCGCCGCGCGTACAAATCCTTCACGATTCTAGATTCTTCCTAAAGCCGCGTCGCGGGTTCCTTCGGGCCGCGACTCGGCGGAACGGGTCTTACAATTCTCCCCCACTTGAATGGATTTCGTCCCCGAAATCCGTGCCTGTAAACAACTCGGGGTAATGCCTTCGCATTTCTTCCTCGGATTCCCAAGTCCATTCAGACCCCTTACAATGCTGCCAAAGCACCTTAACTATCCCTATCATCTTATTTCGTAAAGTCTTTATTTTCCTTTCTTTGATAGCAACCGGTCGCTCCACATAGTTCAAGCGTTCGTCAATTTGGATACCCTCCAAGGGCACAATTGAAGTTTCATCGGTAATACACTTCCTGAGTCGGGAAACGTGGAACGTGTCGTGAATCTGGCTAAGCTGCTCAGGCAGCTTCAATCGGTAGGCTACCTTACCTACTTGTGAGATGATTCGATATGGTCCAATATACCTAGAGCCAGGCTTTCCTCGATTCCTAATAACCCCCTCCCAAGGCGACACCTTAAGAAGAACAAAACTTCCAACCTGAAACTCGAGATCGGACCATCGTCTCGCAATTTTTCTCCCAATTGCACGCTACAGAATGCGTCGCATTGTACAGCCTCAACTAAGAAATCTAGAAGTTACTACAAGCCTGATTGAGCCATAGATTCTATCTACTACACTAACAACGATCCGGTATACCCGGGGTCCCACTTTCCAGTACATCGGTACCTTAACGACGAACTCCGACCGATAAACTCAGGTCCTATCACAGCATATTATCATGATTCTTCTTCCGACTCAAATCGGTCTACAATCTCTTCCTGAACACATAGAAGTCCTGACACCCTCTCCCGTACGACTTCTTGCACAAGAGACCATTTCTCGTGTGCTAACCATTATCATAAGGGACTCTACCAATGTTACATAGGAAACTACAACTCCCATCAAACTAAGAACGTAATCCCGAAGGAACTCCTTCAAGCGTCTACATTGATCTCCCCATACAGCCATCCTTCTAAGGATGATGCACAATACTGAAACAAAGTTGGATGTCGCAACTTTACGAACCTTCTCCTAAACTCCTAAGTGAGCTGCACCTCCTTACCTGATATCACCATCCAGAGCACCATATCAGGATACCTTCTCCTGAGCCTTAACATCATCCACCCTTCGTAGCCTAGCATGCTATAACAGACTCAAAGCGAGCACTCCTGCTCCAACGGTCTACGACATCCTCGGTTCTATCAATTACTCTGAGGGGTTCCTTGGTACTTCCGCGATGAACCCATACAAGCATACCTCCAAATTCTACCTCAGAATTCCTCGGAGACCAAATCAGCTACCTATCTTTTGATGATTGGCCTTGATCTTTCCACCGATCAAACCTCTCTCCTCTTAACCATTCCCCACTTCCTTACCGGCCAGATCACCAGTAACCCTCTCCAATATCATACACAGCCGTGTTGCCCCTCGGGCAACGAAAAACTTGACACAAACTTCTTCGTTCATCACCGTACAAAAGCTCCGTCTATATCTAACATCCAAGGCGACCATAATGGGTTAGCCATCCTCCGCTAACCCTACCCCACAACCTTCATTTACCCGAACTGTCTCCCCTAAAGGCGTTCCCTTCCACGGTTTCCATCTAAATCGTTATCTTGAATAAAATCCGCCCATTCTTCATGTCGCCCTGATCCGCCCTTGGTTTTCATTCTCACCAGCTAAAACAGCCATCAGCAAAACCAAGGTAGTCTTCACCTTAACTACTCCGGCAAATGCGATCATGGAAGGATCCATAATCATCTCTCATCCCACTGAACAATCCTAAGGGTACTAATCCTCGGCACCCAGATAACCATTATCTCATCCTGCACAGAAATCATCTGCCCCACAACCCAATCTGACCAATCAGCCTGCTAAAACCGTATCTCGTACTCGAGGGAACACGACACAATATTGCTACAATAAAGCACCCGGCACTCCCGATCAGCACGAAGTATTCACCAGAACACAACACAGTACCACCTCAACATAGCACACTCCATCCGACAACACCTTATCTCTCACCGAGGCATGAGGGGGCACAACCTCGAACAAGGCACCGTACCCCGGTACCCACGTGAGATACCAATCCTCCAGGACGTAAAATCCTTAATCGATCACTACATCAATACGACCCAATGCTCCTGGCTAACACTTATCCTTGTTCCTAGCATCGCTTAGCATAACCCTCGTCCTGTCTTCATATTATCGTTGCTTAATATGTTACTTCCGCGCTGACCCTTCCCGATCGATACACAATCTCACCAAAACGTTTCCTTAAAACCTCGCTCCGACCCCTTCCTAACTTCGCCCAGTTCTTCCTGCCTGGGAAGGCTTCTCGGCTCGCGATACTTTCATTCCTTGAAACTATTGACTAGCGCTCCTGAGATGAGCTGTCACATATGACACATTCCTTATTTCGAAGACATTTGTCCTACACGCATAACTCTTGTTGAAGCCTGAAGTAGATTCTCGGTCTTTGAATAATTTCTTTGCGTCAATCCTTCTAAGTATCAGTCCATGTAAGCAGAACCCTTGTGTCCCAAGTCACCATAGCTTGCGTAATCTTGCAGTCGACCCAACAGGTCGCGTTGTCTCCTCAGTCCGGCGTCTCACCTTCCATGCTCTGCCCTTTTTATACTAAAACTCGACTCTCTCGCCCCTACTGCTTTCCAGGTCCTGGGTTAAAACGAAATATAATCGTCCAACGTTCTCCACGCCTTAATGGAAATAATCAAAACTCCCATGGAAGTGACCACGCATCCCTAGCATGGCCAAGATCCTTGCCTCTTCGCAATGTATACAACCTCCAACCGCTTCCTTGAATTTGCAGAATTCCCTTTACTCAAAGCTATTCCAAACACCTTTACCCTAAGGTGAAAAGCTACTCGATGCACCAATAACCACTTGCTAGCTCCAGCACGCAATGACACTCCCATCTTCCTCCTCCAAGCTACAACTTTCCCTTTTCAAGGCCTTAGCCCCTGCCGGCGAGTTCCCTGCCTTGTTAGATCGCGGGTATCCATTCCCAGGCCGTCTCCCTCATTGCCATGAGACTTCCATCCTCAATGGTCAGTTATGCTACACTGGGAACCCTCCTTCCCTTTCCGCTTCAACCCTCTACTTGTGGCTATCTGTCCAAGGAGCCATTTTCTGTGGGTCTTTATCCCATAAGTCACACACTACTCGCATTTTTCGTCATACCTTTTACGTAGTCTCCAATTACTCTAACTTCAGATGGGTAGCAGGAGTCAAGGTCCATCAGCTTCAGCAGCTGGACGGGCCCTTCCTGCTCTTCGAATGACACAAGTCGACATAATGTCGGCACTTAAATCAATCTGGATTCTAGTCCATTCTCTAAAGGAGTACCTAGTAATCCTCTGGAACCTATCTGCAGATTCCCAGGCCACAGTTTCTAACAAGCTGCCAATCCCTTCTCTCTCTATCATCATAACCCAAGCTAACGTTTGATAATTCGTAATGCAAGTACTCCCATATTCCAGTAGCTGAGCTATACACGCATTAAGCTTCATTTATTCTCTTAGAACACCAACTCTCCCCTACTTGGAATCTGTGCCAATACCTAGTGCTGATCGCGATCGATCAGCGCCTCGAACCTTTGTAACAAATCCAATCCTCATACCATGTCGTTAGTCCATTAAACAAGAATAAGGTCTATCGAGATTCATATCCATAGACCTTCGAAACATCCACATGCAAAACCCAGATGCATCGGCTAGCAACCCGGATGCATCGCCTAACCCATTGCTGCCAATCATAACCCTCGTTGATACCTCAACGGCGATCAATTTCTGCACCTATGATCCGTCCCGATCCATCTCCATTGGTTACACCCGAAACTACTCCCAATCCACTCTTCATTACCGAACATCGCCACGATGAAGACGTGTACTTTCCTTTCGCAAGTAATTCATAATGTGAATCATACCTGATTCTCTACCCTACCCGGTTCCTTAGAATTTTGGGTAACTCTTCCTGACTCATGTATGAATCCTGTGCTTTCGGTAGTACGGGCCCTGTACTACCTTCCACACCTATTCGTACTTGTTCCAGAATTTGTCCCCCAATACTCTAATTCACCACTCACTCATCTATTTGACATTGGTATTCATACTGTCTCGCACCCAAGTGCCTAATACTTATCCTAGGCTACCTAGGATCTCACACCCCACCCGTGCCTAAAAGAACTTCTTCTAACACCATCGAGTCGCCTCACGGACACACAATCGTACACAATCGAGAATAAGATAGACATTAAAATCAATGATCCTACCCCAAAGTCACAACCAAACAAGGAACAGCCAGTAAGGCTAGACCAAGAATTCTTAGGCTATCTTATTCTAATTATATATAACCCAATAGCATTCACTAAGCAACCTAATAGTGTTAGCATAGATTCTAAAGCAGCACAAATAACAAACAACAGGCAGAAGGCATCCTAATCCAAGCATTTCTAGCATGCATTTCCTAACTAAATTCCACGCCTATTTTCTGGCATACATATATCATCACATAACAAAAACTTGGCATGGGTAATTGGGAATCACAAAAACTTACTTGAGCTCGGTTGACGGTTCGTATCGCATCTCATTCTTTTCGAAACTCATTATCCGTTAAAAATCATAAGTCAGGTGTGCATACCATGTTTCAAACCCCCAAGCAACAATCAAACAAGAACATGCAAGGGAATCTTCCACATGTTATTCAACCCAACTACTTAAAACTTTTATAGAGAAACCATTATTTCTTTAACGAAAAAGCTCTCAGTCCTAAGTTTGAGTTTGGATTCCCAATACAGTTCATCCAAATCCCTCAAACCAAGGCTCTGATACCAATTTGTAACGCCCCAATTTTCAATCAAAATTTTTCTTTAAAAATGTAAGTAAAAACATAGATAATCTTATAAACATGCTTAAGCGGTGTTCATCAAAACTATTATCAGTGTATACGTCCCATAATTATATAAATAGTATTTAATAATATAACTGCAAATCATAAATGTGCGATGCGCCGCCGTCACGCCGAGCTCACCCCTTTATCAACTGAAGTACCTGAAAATGTTTTAAAATCAACGGGTAAACATAAAGCTTAGTGAGTTTCACAAATTACCATACATGCCCACACATTAAACAACCGTCCTCGAGAACGACCCGACCCTACCCGCCATACAACAGCTACGGGCGTCCATCATACAATAGCTATGGACACGGGAAGGTTCTACCCATCATACAACAGCTATGGGTTCCCGGTTATGGCCTAGCCCATCATACAACAGCTATGGGACAAGGCAATAGTCCAACTCGCCATACAACAGCTACGAGGGGACACGCATCAGTACTGAGCCCAACAACAAATAATCACAGATATAGAGCAAATCATATAACTGTAAATAACATACAAGATGCCTAACATGCAACATCATATAGTAAGGTGAGGATACTCACCTGAATCACAACCGTCCGGATAATCGCTAATATCCCAAATTAGGCTCGTCCGATCACCTAAATCCCACATATACAACATATTAAGTACTGGCCAAACTCTTATAGACTTGCCTAAAGGTCAGACCCAACGTTTGCCACCAAACCAGGGTCAAAACCAAACCTTTGGGTCAAACAGTCGCTCGCCGCGGCGTGGCTCTTCCTCCTACGCGCCGCGGCTATCATTGAATAAACACGGGGTTTCAGCCGAGTCCGCGCCACTGACATAGCCAGTCCGCGTCGCGGCTCGTATCATTCCAAATTGTTTTTAGCGTTTAACAGTGCATCAAACTGCTAGGGTTTCACTCCAAACCCTTCCTGAGATTAGAAACTACCCTAAGATCACTTCCTTAGGGACATGCAAGTCTATTCATGTTCTTAGTCTAACCCTAAGGGTTACAAGCCATCTAAGACTACTACTTAAGGGATAACACCATAAAAACGGGATAAACTGAAATATTAGAAGGTAGATCCTCTTACCTTGCTTCTGGAAAACAGAGAAATGCACCCGATCGACCACAGCCTTCCCCCACGTTGTATCTCTTCCTTCAAACCTCCAAAGCCTTGGAACCAAAGAGTCTCTGCCGAAACCAGACGCCTCTGCTCCAGAAAACTCCCAAAAACACGAACCCTAGGGCTGGGTCCCTTTATATAGGCGTTTAAATCCGAATTAAGGTTTTTCACTTAAGAGGCGCACCGCGCCGCGGGTTCTTTAGAACCGCGCCGTGCGTACAAATCCTTCACGATTCTAGATTCTTCCTAAAGCCGCGCCGTGGGTTCCTTCGGGCCGCGACTCGGCGGAACGGGTCTTACACCATGTTTAGTAGCAGCTGAATTCGAGTGATGTTTAATTAATGTCTTTAAGTTTTAAATGTATGCATTGTAAGCTCTATTCTCATTGCTCACTAAGTCATAATCAATTTTTATTTTTAAATTTACATTTATTATTATTATTATTATTATCATCAATGTAATCTTCAAATGTATAACACTTTAATTGGTTTTAGTTTCCTACGGATGACCGAAATGTAAGTGAATTACTATTATTCGCAAAAGAATGTACTTATTTTATAGTTATATTTTTTACCCATAATAAGACGTACTTCTATTGTTTATCCAAAATTAAAGTATATTGCCATTATTTGTTAAAAACGTAAGTAAATTGCTATTGTGGAGAAATTATAAGATTGAAAATGCTACTTAATAAGTAATTTAGAAAACCAAGTTTCCTCCTAATGGGCAGAATCGCTATACCTAATTTACCAAAACACAATTACCATCATTCAATTAATATTACAAGAAAAATTACAATATGTTAAAAAGTTTAACAAATGAGAGAAAAAAATAGTACTTGTTAGTCCTTTTTGCGTACATTGTAGATATCATTAATATCTATAGGGGTTAATGGAGAGAAACAAATATCTATGGCAGTTAACCTCAAAAATATTGTATTAGTACAAAAATTTTACAAGCAAACCTAAATGTTACTCATATCTTATGTTCTTGTTTTATTTTTCTTTTTGTTGGCTCTAATAAAATCTTTTTATTACTACTCTCTTTCTTACAATACAAATAGTCTCTAAACAGTAGCTAATGATCGCATCTAATGCCTTCCTAGCTAATGCAGTACCACTAATTCCATTTAACAAATCAACAAAAGCACTCCCCTGGTTAATTAGGAATTGACCACCAAACAGCAACACAACTTTTGAGTTGAAACTCCACTATACATTGTAATGTATAGTATACAACAAATAAAAAGGTAAGAAGTAGTCTCACAAAAGTAAACAATCAATTCAAACTAACAAAGTAAAAAGTTTCATGATGTCAATAATTGCAGGCACGTTTAAGTCAAGATTTGTCTGGACATGGACATTCCCTTTGTATGATGTTTTTTAGTTTACTTATCTATTTTTGTAGACCACAAGTCTCATCTTTAAGTTCATCCTTTCCACAAAAACCTGATTGCAAAAGAAAATAAAAGACATTTTTCCAAGTAAAACAATTGAAAAATAAAATTTTGAAGCCTTACGTATAGTGATTTGGAGAGTAAGGTTGCACTTTCCTTTAAGGGCTTTGATATGATCAAGCATGCTTTTTCAAAACATGAGTAGTGCCACTCAATAAGTCAACAAAGAGTTCATTCAAATAAACATACATAAACAAAAAAGACGTTATAAGCGAAGATTTTGTTATATAAATTTTCATGTAGACACCAGTGGAGCACCTGTAGAGTAGCACCAATATGAGTTTTTCACATAAGGTTACCAAGTGGTATTTGGTCCAATGGAATCACTGACATGCAATATGAGTTTTCACATAACAGTAGCACATGGACAGTAACAGCTTATAATAGCCATAAAATCGCCATGAATAACACCACTTCCACTTTCCGTTTTTCCCACACGCATAGATAAGACACGTCATCCCAATTAGGAAACTTCATATAGTGAAATATTAGCTGAAATGGAAACAATAATAGTGGTTAAAACATGAAAACTCAGTCCCATTGTTGGGATATTGCATCTTTTCTAATGAGAAATTCTTAATACATGAATATACAAACTCTACTTAAAGGCCAGTTTTAGAAATCAACCTGAAAATTTTCAAGCATTTCAAACATCAGATTAAGCCTGGTTTTAAGAAGTTTCTCTAAATGTGTCGCAAAGCCCTCAATCCCAACCTCGGTCATCATTGTAAACCCCGCCTACGACCACAAAGACCACCACAGCCTATAAAAACAAAAATGACATTTAATGTTCATTTCAGACGATATAACCCAGTAAACCAATCTGGTGTGGAAGAAGGTGCACCTCATCCCATTTCTGCCAAATCAAGGTAAACTTTTTGACCAGACTCCTGAAGAATATAAATAATCTTTGCATCAAGACGGGCTTTGCTGGTGTAAAAAGTGTATGATGTCCCTTTCCTCGGCTCTTCTTATACGACCAATCCAATAACCATGTCTGTAATCCGAAGCGTGGTGTTTTAAAGTCAATTTCAAACAAAAAACCCACATACAAAGTTAGAGACAGAGTATAGAGGGAGTGAGAGGAACCTTGATGGTGTTGAAGATCGTGTTTTTTGTGTTTGTAATCAGTAGTTGAAGTGCTATGGTGGAAGTGTTGCGATAGTGAAAGAAGTGTGGTGGTTCGGGCTGTGGTGGTGGAAGCGGTGCACATGCCAGGGTGTCGCTTCAAATCTAACTGCAACGACGGTGGAGTGTAGCAATGGAGATGCATTAGTGACTGGTGGTGATGGAGGTTCGGTAGCAGTGAGGAACCTGCAGGTAGGTTAGAGAGAAGTAGGAAGGAGAAATTGGGTGGCGATGGCAACGAATCTGGTTGATTGCCGATAAATAAAGCAAACACAAAAAACCAAAAGAGCTACAAGAAATTCGGCATAATCAATTACCTTGTTCATCGCTTAGGTATTTGGTGTGGTGGCGACAGCTACAGATCTGGAGAGCATCAATTAAGTTGTGGGTTTAGGGTTGTCAAAGAGAATCGATGGGTCGATGTATATGTTGAGTGTTTGTGGCTGTTTAGGGGAGAGTATCACCATGAAATCGCCATCGCCGATTTAATACGACATCGACGCGCTCCTGGAACACTGTTCCAATTGTGGGTTCGATTCTTTTAATGAAAAAGAGGTAAAGATGAAGAAAGGATCTGCAATCGAGAAGAAGTTGTAGAAAAATGGTTTATAGAGAGATACAAAATGTCTCGACCACCATCCCATTCATCACCATGACCACCGTCTCTACCACCACTAACGATTGATATCTGCTCTCCCTTTTTAGTCAATTTCTGCTTCATTATTGCTGATATCGCTGGTTGTTCTTCGATGATTAAGTGGTTACCTGATTATATCAATGTTTTATAGGTGCAATTCATATCGTGAATGATTTCAGCAGTGGGAATTGAAGAACCGTAAATTCTTTCATGCGTCGAAACCTTGGAATCGTGGTGGCCTGATTATGTCGGTGGTAGCAGAGTTAAATGGTGGAGACGGTGATTATGGTTGTGGAGAGAACTGGGAAAGGGAGAATCGGAGATCTAAGCTAAGAGAAAGATCTTGAGAAGAAGGGGTCGTTCAAGGTAGTTAGATGGAGAGAAGACGAGTAATATGGGGGGAATACCGTGATATGAGTAGAGATATCAAGCCAGGTCAAAATATATGAAGATACGGGAAAGATAACAAGCTGATTGGTATTTTGGATAACAATTTATTTGAATTAAGCATATACGATTTGTACGTTGTGCATAAGAAATGGGATCTCTTAATTTTAAGAGTTTCCATTTTTAGAAACAATTTTTCATTTTTAATGTAGTATATATATATATATATATATATATATATATATATATATATATATATATATATATATATATATATATATATATATATATATATATATATATATATATATATATATATATATATATACAAATGGTTTGGTTTATCTATTAAACGTAGCCGTCGTATCTTCTTAGGGTTAATCATAATATTTTTTTAGATATATGCAATATTTAATTCCTATAATAAATGCCTTACATCGTTTGCCTATTCGGTTGAGTTGCCAACATTTAATTCGTAAACACCTGGTGGCATTCTCAACCGTAGTCCTGTTATCGTAATTATTAGGTAGCTTTTATTTGCCTTACACGGTTCCTTTAGGGGGGACGGAGTAATGCTCGGGCTCGAAGATAGATCGGAATGGGATGGGGCGGTACCGCCGGTACCTCCGGTACTGCTGCCCCTCCTCCTGCGGGTTGAGCGGGCTCGGCAATGGTGGCGGGTGAGGGATGATGGTGAACCCGATGATCCCATCCATTTTTATAAATTTTTTTTTTAATCCCTCAAAAATTACATTCCCCTCATCCCTATAAATACCACATCTCCACTCCTTCACAAATCACACCTTCACCCTTCTTTCTTTACTCTCATTTTCTCTCAAAAACTCTTTGCCCTCTATTTTATAAAAAGCTCTTTTTTTATAAAATGGATTCAAATCGTGGTAAATCCAAACGTCGCAGTTCCTCACAAAGCAGGAGCCGTGAAGTTCCCCCAACCCCATCCCCACACATTTACAGTTACACACAATACCCCAACCAATTCCAACAAAACTTTTCACAATACCCCAACCAATTCCAACAATATCAAACTCAGTTTCCACAATACCCCAACCAATTCCAACAATGCTACGTCCCGGACACTTCTCATTTCCGTAACCAAGTAGAGTCCAGTGATGAAACCATTCCACCCTCGGATAACGAGGAGGAGCAAGAGGACGAGCAAGTGGAGGAGCAAGAGGACGCGCAAGAGGACGAGCAAGAGGACGAGCAAGTGGAGGAGTAGCATGCAGATGACCAGGAGGACGCAGAGGAGGTTGTCCCAGATACACAACCCTCTACGCGTAAAAGGAATTACACCCACCGAGTAAAACACAGAAATTGGGAGGAGAGGGAGGAGATCTCCTTGGCGAAGGCATACATTAGTTGTTCTGAGGACCAAGAATGCGGAAACACCCAACGGTCTGACTCTTTCTGGCAGAATGTTTTGGAACATTTCCAGGCGCAAATTCCAGGTACCGATCGGACCAAGCATCAAATCAACTCCAAGTACAAAGATATGCTAAATAAGGTAAATAAGTTCAATTGTATTTACAACAATAAAATGAACATGCGTGCCAGTGAGAGGGGGGATGCGGATGTTTTACAGGCCACCCATTCAGAGTACCGGAAATTGTACCGGTCCAGTTTCTCACATACAGGGGCATGGGAAATACTCAAAGAGCATGCCAAATGGGAAACGGTCAAAGAAATGGGGATGCATTCCCCACATCATTCCGCCAAACGAAGTAAGACATCCGGCTCCAACCAATTCACCAACTCTCCTTCTGATGCACATTTTTCGCCTCAACCAATCGATCTTGATGAAGCTTCCCCACAACCATCATCACATTCCCGGCAAAGAAAAGGGAAAAATGTGGCTGGATCTTCATCAATGCCAGATGGTTATCAGACCATCGTCGATAAGATATCCGCACTGGCGAATATTAATGAGGCAGAAGCGCAGAAGAAGGAAACCCTTCGTGCAAAGAAAATGGCTGTTTTGGAGAAACAGGAGGAAGAATTGACGAGGAAATCGGCCCTCCTTGAGCATGAGATCGAAGCGCTCAAAAGGTCTCGTGAACAAAAAGATTTAAAATTCTTCCTTAAATCACATGATCATTTGACCGGATCAAAATTGGCATTGGTTCTTGGGAAGAAACAGAAAATTGCAGAAATGTATGGGTGGGAACTTTAGGATTTTTATTTCTGTTTTTAAGATTTTTATTTCCGTATTTAGGCTTTTTTTTTCTTGTACCGGTGTGTTTTTTAATTAAATGTAATTTGAATTTTCTTTAAATTTTGTGCATTTTATTATTATTTCTAATATTAAATTAAGTGTTAAAATTAATTTATTCATTTAATTAAAACATTTAAATATCAAATATATGATGTGGCATTGTGGGTTCAGTGGGTACTGGTTCCATGGGTGAAAGATTGGTGAAAGATTGGTGAAAGATGGGGAAAATGGAAGTGAGAGGAGAGAGAAAAGCTGACGTGGCGCGTGGGTTCAGTGGGATGGGAGGGATCTACTCCCCCCACCCTTAGCATTTAATCATTCAATAAATAGATGTCATAGATTAATTTATTTTCTTGTACTACATTATTAGTAATAACCCGTCGTTCTATATTCCTTTATTGTATTATAAATACATGTTGTTCTTATTTTGAATCTCACTCTTATCAGATATCTCACCTACCTACAAAGCTTCTCCCTCAATAACTGACTTCTACGTAGAATACTCACAAGGATGAACCCTGATAATCGTGACCTTGCCAGAGACGTTCGACATTATGCAAAGAAATACTCCAAGATTAAAAGCAACATGGTTTTTGATGCCAAGATTAAGATGATGTCGTTTAGATGCCACATTGAAGCCCGAGACAGGTATACACAATGTCTTTTGGAGAATCAAGATATTTTAAAACCCTATTTTCCAAGTGACTATTACACCGACCACCTTGAATCAATCGAGACAGAAGTTGAATCATGTAAGGATGTGCATCATCGGATAGAGGAGATCCGTTCAATAATGGCATCTCACGTTGAAATCTTGGATGCTTTTATTAGGATTTATTGTCACTTTAATTTCTTAAACTATATTACCTACATTGTGTTTAGGTTAGAATAATCAATAACTTTTATGTTTAGAAAACTTTTAAGATATTAAGTTTTGTTTTAGATACCGTATGTTTTATGTGTGTTGATGGAACCAATGTTAACTTACAATGGTTTGTTATCATTCAGTCTTTTTAATCTATATATGCATAAGTTAAGTATCGAATGTTGTCATCTATTTTTTTTATTCTGTCATGAATCGTAATAGCATAAGTAGTTTTCTTTATATAAGATACTTAAACAAGTTAACATATTACCAACAATGGTTACTCAAATTCGTTTTCAAATGTTTCACTTTAAAGAAGTTCATCACAACCAAATACAAATATGTTTAACAAAAACACCATTTAATGTTTAAAAACCAAAAACACTTCTACCATCTATGCCATCTCATTTGCCATTTGCTTTATCATTTCTTCAACTCTTCTGTGCTTAATTATCCAAAAGCTGCCATAGCTGAATACACATCATTTCTATACTCATTTATATCAGATACAAACATCTTTGTTAGAAACTTGTATGTTAACCGAGTTATAAGAGTCGTTTGATGTTTTCCTTCTTCTTCCAAACCACACTTGTAGCTTTTTTGGTTTCCCCCATGTACATTTCCATATATCTCATCATAATCACGCCTGAATGTCTTATGTAATTATCAGTTTGACATTTTAGAATAAATGCTTCAGGCTTCTTTTTCCTCATTGCATGTTCTTTCACATGATTAATTGCTTGTAGGTAATTGGAGAGAAACGAATGCTACATAATGTTGAATACATATTTATTACTTTATATACCAAATGAAATAAGCATATCATTGAGTGGTATTCTCTGAAAGTTATACCAATACATATGGCATAGTTCCATATGCCTCTTCCATGCTTCCAGTCAGCTTCTTAGTGTCAAGTATCTTAGTGTCAAGTATCAAACAAGAACATCGTTTCAAATTGAAGCAACCAACATATCTCCTCACACCATCATAAACTGGATAGAACACTTGTTTTATCATATTAACAACCATTAATAGTGTTTATTTTTCATGTCACATATATAATTATACATTATTAATATAAGAAAATCAATTATACCATATCAGTTTGGGATAAGTCACCGGTTTCGGTTACACCTTCCAAATAAGTATCCTTGTTTTCCAAAAAATCATCAAGATTGAATGTTCTATTTGTATTTTCCACCAACACCGGATCTTCTTGCATGTGATTAATTGTTATTTAACCTATTTAAACATATGAATGTATTTGCTATTCATCATTATTATAGTAACAACATTACCATCAGGTTTGGTGGGAAGAATACTCTTGTAGGTGAGGACTTTGCTTTTTTCTTTTCCTCTTTATTTAGCAATACACTCCACGTGTTGATCATATTTTGGTGTACAGCTAGACCTGCTAATAGTGTTCTTGCACACTTAATGTTCAAGAACGAGTACCCTTATTCATCTCCCCATATGATTGAGCTATGAAGTGTTTAACTAAAGAAACTTAGGTTAATCATTATAGGATATATAGATTATCTATGTAAGAGCTTCTAATGGTAATGTCTTACCTTTTGTTCAAGTTAGTTCCCAAACTGGTTTGTGTTAACATTTGTTCATCAGAGTTGACTTTATCATTAATGTCATATTTTCTTTCAACATACGGTGAACAAAATTGTCGCCTTATTTTAACAGTCCTTTTTGGGATAACTTCATTAGTAGCGGATACCAGTTGCCTATTCTCATTTGTTTGTTGAACTGGTTCACATATTTCAATTTCCCATCTCGAAAATCTGTGGCTATATGTTTTGGATTTTCAAATCTTCCACTTGAATCGATCGCTTCAACAAGAGTCCATCTCAATTTTCTTGTCAAGGTTGTCTCCACGTTGACACATTCTGCTAAGAAATCTGGTGACCAAGTTAGATCTATATTGTGATTCAGTATTTCTTTACCTTTGCATTGTGTTTTTACCGATGTTGCATAAACATTATTTTTTCCATCTTCAGCCTGATTTGTATCACTATTCGTAATTGTATCACACGTCGACACCCCAACCTTGAAACTTTCCTTTAATCTTGTAAACTCAGTTGTAGAAAATATGGCTTCTAAAGTTGAAAGCCAATTCATCATCATCTCATTGCCGGATATCTTAGTAACGCCTATATTATGTTATCCTTCATCACCTTCTTTTGCTCTTCTACCACTTTAAAACCATAGTTCAAAACCCTATCAAATTCCTGTAGAATAAACAATCGAAATTATATGGGTGTTTCATAATTATTACACATAGAGAATAAAATAAATTACGTTTCAAATTTATTCTTTCTTTAAATTACCTCAATGCTTCCAACTTCATATTTTGTTGAATAATGATCCAACTTCTCATCTCTCATTGTTAGTTACCCAAATCCTCCATTTTTTATCTCAAACTTTTCTAAAACGCGTAGGTTATCCGAGTCTATTTATGAGATGAATGGGCGTTTTCTTTTTATTTTCACATCCTCAAAAATGATTCTGTCAGCATAGACCATCTGCCAAAAATGTTTATTATCTCTTATGAACATTATGTGTTAATGAAATAGATTTGTTACCAAAAGAAGTCTAATTGGACCCGTGTAGTAGCAGTTCTGGTCAAAAGGTCTCCATTTGGTTCTTGTCTTTTGTAGGCATTCTAACACGAATCCGCACCATTCTATATTTCTCTAGTCTTCTAATGTTATGAGTTTTCTAACCAATGATGTGTTAGAGGAATCGCTCATATCCTGTTCCCCAAAGGTGTTAATGAACAAACATATAAAGTTCAACTTGAAAAATTGGTCAGCAACATCGGTTTTCCTTATTTTTTTAAGATAAGTACCCAAGTTGAACTTTTCATTGGTATATTGTTTCTTCCAAGCAATATACCAATCGTCATTTATTGGACAGTCTTATATGTTGTTAAGTTGTAAACCTTCAAATGGTAACCCTAACATGCTATACACAGTACTTCTTGATAGGTCAATGGTATTATTCTCCAGTTGTATGGTGAGGGTTTCTGGGTCGAAGTTTGATACTAGATAGTATCCTAACTGGGACGGTAATGTTGTAAGCTGGATATCCAATAACCTGCCAAATCCAATCTCTCTTAGCATTACTTTTTGATCCGATGAAAATGACTTTATTGCTAAGAACAATGAGTTTGGGGACATCCTGGTATTTATTTTGAAATGCTCGGTCTGTGCTTCTCCACCATCAGAAGTTTTGGTGGTCGTTTTTGGTTTCTTCTTATCTTGTTGAATGTGTATTGGATTGATGTCATCTCCTGCCTTGGTACATTCGCCATAATCATCCCCTTTTTTCCTTTTACGTTCATGTGCATCATTGAAGTTCAACCCTTCTAGTTGTTCTACAATCCTAACGGATGCTTATGAAAGAAAGCATAATAATCAGACTTCATCAAATAAGAACATGTGTATTGTAAATACACACTTACAATTACATATAAAAATGTATAATGATTTCACATCCAAGAATATGTATGTTTATATTTTATAATTTACAGATATGCTTGAATCTTAGACATATATATACTACTTAATATAGTACAAACGTATCAATGAAGAATATCAAATAACGATAACAAGTAGAAATAAGTTACCTTGGTTCTTGATAGAGTATTTATGATTCGTCATACGATTCTTATATGAACATAATAACATATTGTAGTGGTATACGTCATTTGTTGGATTTCATGATTTATGCATCTTGCTATAATATGTCTGTGAGAGTTTATGGAATAAATTCTGTAGTATTGAATTTACGTAATGATTTACAAAGTGATACACAATCTATATATACATATATGACACAACCCTAAAGGGCCCTACACATTAGGTGGGCCAGTCGTATAACCCTAGGGTAAACCGAGAATGACACTTAACACTCCCCCTCAAGCTGGAGCATATATGTCGTAGGCTCCAAGCTTGTTGCACATGTAGTCTATTCGAGGTCCTCTAAGACTTTTGGTAAAGACATCAGCCAGCTGTTCATTGGAGACCACGAACTCTGTCACGATAGTGCCATCCATAAGTTTGTCTCGTACAAAGTGACAATCCGTCTCTATATGTTTTGTCCTTTCATGAAAAACGAGATTAGACGCAATATGTAGGGCCGCCTGGTTATCACATATAAGAGTCATTGGGGTGACATTACCAAACTTTAGTTCTTTTAGTAACCTCTTGATCCATACTAGTTCACAAGTGGCGTTAGCCATGGCACGGTACTCGGCTTCTGCGCTAGATCGAGATACCACCGATTGCTTCTTACTTTTCCATGATACCAGATTTCCTCCAAGAAGAACGCAGTAACCTGATGTTGACCTTCGGCTGAACGGACATCCATCATAATTTGCGTCTAAGTAACACTTTACTTCCTCATTCCCTTTGTTTTCATATAAAAGGCCTTTCCCTGGAGCACCCTTGATATATTTCAGAATGCGTAATGCAACTTCCCAATGAGTGTCCCATGGAGAATTCAGAAACTGGCTAACTATGCTCACTGCGAATGAGATGTTTAGACGAGTAACAGTGAGGTAGTTAAGGCGACCAACAAGCCTTCGATATTTGCCTTGATCTTCTAGAGGCTCCCTCTGATCAGGAAGGAGCTTCACATTTGGGTCCATCGGAGAATCTATAGGCTTGCAGTCGGTCAAATGAGCTTCTTCCAGATAATATACAGGGCATATTTTCTTTGAGAAACAGAGATCCCATCTTTTGATTTTGCCACTTCAATGCCAAGAAAATATCTGAGTTTTCCCATGTCTTTGGTTTGGAATTGTCTGAACAGATGATTTTTGAGTTCTTGTATTCCTGTTAGATCATTTTTGGTGATGACTATGTCGTCAACATAGACTACAAAATAAATGTTTTTTGTCCCAGATGTTCGGAAGAAGACGGAATGGTCTGCATTACTTTGTTTCATTCTAAAGTTTTTGACTACTGAACTGAATCTCCCAAACCAAGCCCTGGGGGATTGTTTTAGACCATAGAGAGCTTTCTTGAGTTTGCATACCAACCCTGACTCCCCCTGAGCAACAAACCCCGGAGGTTGCTCCATATAAACTTCCTCTTCTAGATCGCCATGAAGGAAAGCTTTTTCGATGTCTAGTTGATGGAGAGGCCAGTCACGGATAGCAGCCTTGGACAGGAGGATACACATACTTGTCATTTTGGCAACTAGGGAGAAGGTGTCGCCATAGTCAAGGCCGAAAACCTGAGTATAACCCTTGGCGACAAGCCGAGCTTTGAGGCGATCCAGATTACCATCTGGGCCGACCTTGGGAGTAAAGATCCAGCACACCCGACTTTGGATTTCCCTAGAGGAAAGGGGACTAAATCCCATGTTTGATTAGTGTGTAGAGCCTCCATTTCAGCAATCATGGCTTTGCGCCAACCCAGATGGGACATGGCTTCCCCCATAGTCCTCGGAATCTGTATAGATGCAAGACTAGCAACACAAGCAGAGTACGGTTGCGAGAGACGATCATAACTGACATAGTTATACACATGATAAGGATTGAGTGTGGAACGGGTACCTTTTCTTTGTGCAATAGGAAGATCGTCATTATCGTTGTCGGTTGGATCAGGCACAGGGGGAACAAATGTTGACGGATCTGAGCCGAGAGGACAATCAGATGGTTACAAATCACATATGATTAGTGGTTAATCAGTATAATAAATACATATCGAATCACATGTGATTAACAATTTTTCACTATAACAAAATTTACATCAAATCACATGTGGTTAACTATTTATGATTTTAACAAAACATATGATTAATGAAATGGTTACAAATCGCATATGATTTATGGTTAATCAGTTTAACAAAATACATATCGAATCACATGTAATTAACCAATTTTCACTATAACAAAATATACATCAAATCACATGTGGTTAACCATTTATGATTTTAACAAAACATAAATCAAATCACCAGCATCTTCGTTCTGCTTTTTCTTCTTTCTTTGGTATGTATTTTTGAATGTTTTCTCTTTATCTGCATGTAAGATCGAAAAAACGTTTGTGAATATGTGATTATTTCGTCGATTTCATATGAAAAAAAATATTATAACAATATAATAATCACAAAACGAGTGTACTAGTGGTTACGTGTTGGTTTTCAGATGAAAAAAATTCAAAAACTAGGGTTTTAACTTTGAAAACACTAGTTTTTCTACAAACATTTGGGATTACTTCAACGATTTCGTATACTAGGGTTTTTCAGATGAAAAAACATTCAAAATTAGGGTTTTCGGGTGAAAAAACTTCAAAAAATAGGTTTTTAACTTTGAAAAAAAAGCATAGAATAACTCGATTCATACCGTTTTTTCTTGTAGGTGCTTGATCTGGTTGTTTGCTTGTTGACATTTTCGATTCTGTAAGAAGAAATCGAGAAATTTCTGAGTAGTTTTTTTGCAACTGGTAGAGAGAAGTTCAGAGGGTTTGGGCAAAAAACGGAAGAAATCGTATGATGTCTTGGAGGGAATGATCATCTGACGTATAAACAAACGTGCGTGGGCGGTTGGATGTGACATCTGTTGTTTTTCAATAATACCTCGTTATTTCGAATACCTTGTCATTTAGGCCCTGAAGATATACATATTTACAAAAATGCCACCGTGTTTAATCAATGGCGCATTTTTGTTCTCATGTTCTCAAATTACAATTTGTTCTCATTTTAACCCTCCCCTGTATATATATATATATATATATATATATATATATATATATATATATATATATATATATATATATATATATATATATATATATATATATATATATATATATATATATATATATATATATATATATATATATATATATAGGGAGAGGTTAAAATAAGAATGATAAAAAGGTTGAGAATGTGAGAATGATTCTAGACCAATGAAATCATAAGGGTATATTAGTAATTATATATTTTAATTAAATTATAACAAAATAACAATTAATCTAACTTCCTAAAATTTAGGATTTTGATTGATAGTTACCTAAAATAAAGGAATTAATTGATTTTTTTGTTATTCAATTAATTGAAGAAAAAAATTAATTTTTTATTTGTTTTTCCAAAATTCGAAAATTTAATAATTTTTTCTTTTTTTTTCATGGTTTCATTCATTCATGAATAGAAAAAAAATATAGTTTTATGATTTTATTGATTTAATTTTTTTTTACAGTATTTTTATAGTAATTATACTAACTATTGTCGTAATCATCAATGAATAAGATATATATAAAAATGAACTTTTTGAGAATTTTTAAAAATTGTATTTGATATGAATGTGTTAACCACGAATGATTACAAGTAACGATAAATACTAAAATGAATAAAGTACAATAAAAATATAAAAATATAATACAATTGTAATCATAACACAAATATATAAATGAAACGATACATTTGTAATCATTAATAAATAAAAGAGAATGTAAAAGAAAAAAAAACTAGTTTAGCTGTAATCACAAATGAATAAAACAAATATAAAAAATCCGATTCATTAGTAATCATTATTAGTCTCGATGATTATTTTTGCTTTGATTTTTCTTGTTGCTGTCATCACACCCAAAAGAAAGAGGGGCACTCGTGATCATTATTATTATTGGATTCACACCTGCAAAATCAAGTTCAAGGACATCAAAAATAAAAACTACTCATAAATTATAATGTTATGTATTTGTATATGCACTGATTATTAAAAATGATAATACAATTAATCTTCAATGATTATAGTTCTCTATTACCCTATAAATCACAAATGAATTATCATTGATGAATACAAAGTAAAATGAAAAATCAATGAATATTCCTTACATTAAATATTAAAACTGAAAATATGTAATAATTTACGTAAAAATCATCGGTGATTAATAATCATCTATGATTAGAACTAAGTTACATATAAATAATTACATTAGTATTCTAATCATCTATGATTATAACTAAGTTACATTATATAATCATCAATGAATAATACAAATACTAACTAATAAATAACACATATACTCATCAATGGATTATAATCATTGATGCAATTATAATTATAATCCTAAATGATTATATCTGTAATCATAAATGATTATAACTTTAATCATAAATGTTTATAATAAAAGTATCAAGTTATGAGATAACTCGTAAGAAATTTCGAGAAAGCAGAAACATTCTCATAATATTTGTATTGAATATTATATAGTCAATACATGGTAGTTTCATAAATTTTAAATAATTGATTCATTTTAAAGATAAAATAATCAATCTAGGAGACTTGTTAATTTAGTGATCAAATAACGTTTAATCACTGACTGTTATATTCTTTCATTCCTACTCACCGTGATCAGCAAAAAGTAAAAAATCGGAAGGAATCAAGAAGGCTTCGCCCTTTGTCTGGCCTTGGTTGTGGTCGCTCATTTAATTTGCATATAGCTATAATCAGAAATTGCATAATGCGGAATAGAAATTGCATCGAAAAATATATCATACAAAACTTATAAATGGCGCTAAAATCTTACCGAACCCAACTCATAAAACAAAGAAACATCTCATGATAAATGTTCAAGAGCATACTCTCTGTATTCTTACCTCTTTATATTTTTTATTATGACTAAAAGAATTAATTAAGTCATATAGCAAATTTATGTCACAAATGCAAAAGCAATAGATATTTACGATCAGCACATGTTGGAAACAGTGTTTCTACATTGTTTCTGTTGCTTTCTCTTTGCCTAAAGAATATATCTTTAACTATAAATTATATAGAACCTTAAACTCAAACTTTAGAATTAGATGGGTTAAAAGGCGAAAGAAATTCAAGGAGCGAGGAGAGTAAAATCAATTTTTGCTGATAATAAATTGAATGAAAATCAAAAGCAGGTCTGTCGGTCAATGATAATAAAAAAAATCTTACATTAATTGTTGCTACTCTTCAAGTGATTTGCGGTGACGGTTATCTATCGAGGAAGACTAACAAGATTTCACGATGATGGATTGGAATGGTATCTTTGAAGAGGCGGTGGATTACGATGATAACAATTAGGGTTTAGGTTAGAGTCGGTATTTAGAGAGAGAGTGAGAGAGATTTTAGGAGATGATAAAAATAACCTAAAAGTTTATGACTATAATACGCTTGTGTCTATTTAAAAGTTACATATTTATCTCAACATTTTTATAATTTACATAAATGGTCCGGTTAATAATAGCCGCAGATGCAAATATTTAGAAGACTGTGATTTATTCTCACATTCTCAACCTTTTAACCATTCTCATTTTATCCTCTATATATGAAATTCTCCCTTTTTTAAATATGGATGGAGCCGAATTCAACACCAAATTTGATGGGATGCAGGACAATTGGAGTTGGCCTGTCATCCTTTTCGATTACAGAAACATAAATTGCCTGTCAACTCGCATAATGGAATCATCGAGATAACTCTAAAACTCATCACACATGTCCAAGAATTTGGGCCCTGAAAATATAACTTCAGAAAATCGAGTACTAGCAGTATGTAATTTAATTTTGTTGTTGCGTAACTCAATTGGCCCACAAATTAGAATCTAGCACAACAATTCCATTCCTCATGTAACATTACACGTTGCCCTAACCCCACATCCGGCATTATAAGACACCTACGTCATGGTACAATCGTCACATGGTCTCAGTGATCAATGGAGTCCGTTAAGTTAAAGATTCTCCTCCACTGCGGAAAAGATCTCAGAGACGTCAAACACTTGAGCTGTTGAGCACTATGGATCCCTATGTTATAGTATGGATCGCTCACAGGGTCGGTCCAACAATTTTTTAGACCCAAGGCAAAAATAGAAAGTGTGCCCTTCTTCAAAAACAATATTTTATTTGTAAAAAAAAAAGTGTTTTACCAACATTTTAATCTCAGTCTTCTAAATAAAAAAGAAAATCTAACTAAATAACTTAAAACTAGATATTCAATTTGTGGGAGTTTGATTTGAAAAAAAAATCGAAAAAAATCTCAACAAACTAACTTTTGTCTAAAAATGAACATCACTAAAATTCAAAAGGAAAATCACCTGCTAGGAGTGGAACTGGGAAGATGGATCATAAATGTCTAGGCCTTAACCATATACGCTAAAATCAACTTTACTAAGCATCAGACAATTAAATTTTATATATAAAAAGAGAATGGCTAAAATCTGGTTTGTTTTTCCATGGATTTGAACAAGCGACGTTCCGTAAACAAAAAACCAAAGTGTCAGGTTCATCTCTCGCAAACCTTACCTCTCCCAACCCCTCCCCTTCCGCATCGGTTCATTTTGGTCGCACACCTAGCTCTTTCTCCCGTTTGCCGCCTCTATATTAAAAAATAGAGTCCTTTGGATGTGTGGCTAAAAATTCTTACAAGTATGATAAAATTGCAACTACCTAAAAAGCTAGAAATGATATGTTGTGATATTTACACGGTGAGAAGAGAAGAGATTTGGATCTTGAGAGATCCTTTGCATATGTGGAGTGAGGAGAGATATCAAGGGATGATAATTACATAGCACAAGCACTTTATTTACAATATTCAAAAGCCTAAAAGGTAAATTAGATCAGAGTTTCTTTGATTAAACAAATCCATCCCCAATAAACCAATGAGTGGTAGAACATGTGCTTCAGATCTGGCCAGTTCTGGGACACGGATTGACTCTCTTTCCCTTTTTTTCAAGATAATGACTTAGAAGGGTAATGAACTTCAAAAATTGTTCACGTTTGGTCATTGAACTTATTTTTATGCTTGATTTACCCATGAACTTTTTAAAATTGTTCACATTATTGTTGGATTAGGTGTCAAAGCCATGACTGATAATTTGTATTTACCTGATTGATAGTAACAAAGTCCATTTGGGTTGCCCTCATAGTAGGTAGTTTAACATAATGACTTAAAGAGAGAGAGAGATTGATTTATTATGTGACTAATAAATCAATATAAATAGTTTGTTGATATATTATGGGGATAATATATTAATTGGTAATAGTATTATTTGATTCATAATTAATCAGAAATTAATTGGATTAATTTTGGGCATTAATTAGATTAATCAAGAGTACAGGGGCTAAACTTGTGACAATTCAATAGTTGAATTGGACACGTGTGGCGCGCGTGTATATGGCCGCGACGCGCGTATCAATCAGCCGGAAAATAGCTTAGAGATAGGGTTTATCTCAGTTTGAAGTCAAATGAGGTTTATCTCTAAGGGTTATGTGGTAGTCTATAAATAGGGGCTCCTGGCCACCTGTCTCCTGCGCCATTTCTCTCTACTCTCTGTGGAATTTCTGTTTGTTCAACTTCCTGCTTAGGGTGTGATTACATTTGAGGCAAGACAATTGTGTTGCTAAGCTTTCCGGTATTCAACTAAAGGTTGGTTTTTCTTCTATATTTCTTTTAGTAAATTTTTGATTGACCATAGGATTATGTTATATGTTCAAATAGTGAAAACATAGATCTTATTAGGTTGCATGAGAACTTAGGGTTTAAGTTTTGCATAAAACTTATCAGTGGTATCAGAGCTATTTGGTTGTTTTCTGTTTGAATTGCTATAACAGTTATACCTAAATTTTAGGGATTATAGAAACTAAACCCTAAATAGGCCTAAATCGATTTTGGGATTAGGGTTTTCGAAACCCTATCCCCTCCCCACCTTATTTTCGAAATTATTAGGGTTTTAGAAGGTTTTTCTATTTTTGGTAAATGTGATTAATTAATAAATGGATAACCTTAAACCCTTATGTGATTTTCGATTTTAGTGGGTTAAAGGATAGGATTAAAATTAATTTGATTAATTTGTTGATCCCTATCTGATTTAATTTATTTAATTAATTGTTAATTAAAAGATAAATATTAAATCAATAGGTTTAAATTTAAATTAAAATTAAAAGTTTAATTTCGAAAAATTTAAATAGATAAACCAAAATATTTTGAAAGGTTTAAAATACATCTTATATATATATATATATATATATATATATATATATATATATATATATATATATATATATATATATATATATTATTAAAAGTTAATATTTATATGTATGAGAACCAGTCAGTCAAATCGCGAGTATGCCTCATTCACGAAGCTGATCTATAAAAGGGGGGGGGGGGGGAGATAAGGAAACTGCATATAAAATGGCGGTTGAATGGGTGTCCACTCTCACCCACCGCTCCATTGATTAGTGGAGGGTCGTTAGCAGAACGGATTTGATAGGACGAACTTAATCTCATTAAAAGTATAATGTTATTAATCAAAGTACTAGAAACCTGTTTTATAAAATTCTCAAATCTAGTTACTTTAGAAAAAATGTGAAAGATATGCTAATCCATGAAATTGCACATTACACTTTATGAGACATTAGTGGAGCGTGTGTGGTTAACCAGCACACTAATAGGGGCACATAAAGACTGGTAATGGGTTTCTCATTAATTATCATTGTTGATGGAGCGTGTGTGGTTAACCGACACATCAATTTGAGATGATAAATGACATTGAGGTTACTAATCACATTTGCATGGTTATTCACATATTGTTTGTGATCCTCGGCATCCCAGTCACAAATGGAAGAGCATAGTCTGAGATTAAACATGCCATTGAACAGTTCAATGAATCTCACATACCTAGGAATTTCATAAGACTGAAATTGATAAATGTATATCTACCTTAATGACCATTATGGTGTGATTACGACATCCCTATTCACAGCATGGTTGGGTGATATTGGATCCTAGCCTAGTTAGATAATAAATTGGGTAATTATTTAAAAGGACTAATTAAACTAATAAATTCTGGATTTATAGATGTCTGAATCTAGTGTCGATTCTCATCCTTCTCCTCCATCACCCATTTCTGAGAGCTTCAGAAAGTACCTGTTAAAAATGGAAAGTCTATGGAAAGGCTGACTGACCTAAACCATGTGGTATGGCTTTGCAAATAGAGAATGATTCTTAGTTTTGCTGGCAAGCCATATCTGATTGAGTGTCCGCTCCCAAAGCATGGCATCACACAACAGCTTGTGATGAGCTTGACTCCTTGACTAATGAGTCTAAGGAAGTTCGTTGTTTCATGCTATTGACCATTGACCCCGAGTTCCGCAGGGATTTAGAATTCCTGGGGTCAGATAAGTTAGCACAGCTGGTTGAGGAAAGGTTCCGAGAACTGGTTGAAAAAGGACCGAACTAGGATCTTCAAAGAGCTTGAAGTGTTCAAACTAGAAGAAGGAAGTAGCACCAGTTCGCATGTTCTCAAGATTAAGAGATACATAGGCGAACTGTATAAAATTTGTCACCCTTTTAATTGGGAGCTAAGCCTTAACTCGACTCGCTGATCTGTTCATCCAGATGTACAGAAAGGGTAACCATGATAAGACTATCATGGGAATGCATTCAATGTTGACTCTATATGAGTCGTTCATGGAGAAGAATAGTTCCATTGATTTAGCTACTTCGGAATTGAGTCCAATAATAAGGCGCATCAGGAGACGATCCAGATTTTCTGGACCGGTTCTCAGGTGTCTCAAACTGGGAATCCACAGGGTGGGACACTGTCACAGAAAGATTGGAAAAATGCTCCAAAGCCAAACAGTTTGGCAACTCAGGCATATCTTAAAACTCAGAACTCCTGATCCTTATTTCCTTGATATAGGATGTGATTCTCACATTTGCTCTGTATGTAGGGACTCTGTAGGATGCGGGATATTATCGCATAGGAGCGTATTCAGATTGAATCTGGAGCTCGTGTAGTTTTTGGAGTTTAGCTAGATATTTGATTATGTTATTAGTTTATAGATGCATATACATTGTTTCACATAGTACATTGTTCTAAGCATAATTCTAATTTAATAAAATATTTTTCTTTTAAAACATGGTTGTTTTTAATTATCCTCGAAATGTTGTGTAAATGTGTTGATAGCGTAAATAGTAATAACTTGAATGTTGATGCATCCAAAGTGTGTTGGATTCATGAATTGTGTCTTCTATGATTGTTAAAGTAAATTTTATAAGAATCACTTCAATCTAAGTTCCAGTTAGACAGGACTTTGGAATCATTTGACTTGGAGTCACGTGATGAATTGAATTCTTAATAAAATTAATTGTTGCAAGAAATGAATCACCCAAAGATCCAATGGACAGGATTTTGGAATCAGTTGAGTTAGAGTCAGGTGATGAATGCATATCTTGAACAAATTAACAAAGTCATAAATTTACATGGAGATGTAAAAGACATTAAGATTATGAGCAACGGACACATTAGTTATTGTGAATTGCTCGAATCTTCAAACAAAACACAATTAGTTATAATTAATAGTATTTGCCAATTAGTATGACAAATATGGCTTTGCTTATCAGAATAAGCGATTGATTGAAACCTTGAACTTTTCAAGGACTTCAACGGAACTATAAGATCAACAGAACCTGAGTGATAATATAAACTGAGAAAATGTTTCACAGTTCATCATCTTCCAAGAACATTAATGGTTATAATGTGTGTTAGGGAAAATGATTGAGCATTAGTTGAAATAGTTCGATCCTCGATGTATAAGATACACTTCCAATTAGTTTTGATATTCAGCCAGTCAGACCATAAAAGCAAATGCAGACCACATCTTAGACTAAGTAGGTTGCACAGACACCGTCTGAAATGTAAAGCAGGGTTCACCCTACTTGTACATGGAAGGTCCAGGGTCATGTAGTGTTCATCTGAACCTCATAACATGCCTGTTACTGATCAGCAGTGTAGTCTCATTGGCCATCTAGCCTGTACCTGTGAAAGAAGAGCCCTTTTAGAAAGGACTCACATTCCAAGAAAACAGTGGTAGTAAGAATTGTAACATCCCAAAATTTTAGGGTAAAATTAAAAATTTTTAAACGAAAACTTCAATATAAGAAAAGCCACTTAATTAATTTTGACAAAATTCCATAACTTATAAGTTTAATGAAAACATCCCAGGATTAACAAAAGTTAATGAAATCACAACATAACGGAACATCCATTCAAAAACAGTCATACAATGAAGCAGCACAGTGTATACACGTCACGCCTTGCCATTCATGGTACCTGATGTACCTGAAACAGTAGTTTATATAGGGAAAGGGTAAGCACGGAGCTTAGTGAGTTCCTCAAAATACCATACGATCCATCACATATAACATACAACACATCATAACCATTCATATGTCTGTGAGACTCGCGGGCTATCCCTGTTCCGCTGAAGACTCACGGGCAGTTCCCGTTCTGTCTTATCGCTCGCAGGCTTTTCCCGTTCCGTCTAATGACTCGCAGGCTATTCCCGTTCCGCCTATTGGCTCGCGGGCTATCCCGTTCCGTCCACAAACAATCATTATCATAGCAATAATTCATACAATTACCATAACAGGTAAGATCACCTTAGTCTAACATATCTTCCTTCCTACGCATGCAATATCACCTATAGTATAGTGAGAAGACTCACCTGATTGTAGTTGACTATATCGTTTATCTTTCTCGCCTTTGTATTTCCTTTCAACTTTAACTGTTAACATAATAATAAATCTATCATTTCTTAATCCTTAACTATATTATAGTCGCATCATTAAACCCTTCAATAATTCCAATATAATACTCCATGATTTATCAAGTAAAGAACGGCCAGGTAGAAGATTAGATGGGGTGGCAGGATCCTTTCAGCATTTTAGCCTTTCGGAAAATCCAACAACCAGATCCCAAGTAATCGGCCTAGGCACCGTCCTCGTAAGTAAATCAATCGGTATTATTTTCAGAATTACGAATTGTTATAACGACGTTTTTAAGGTTTTTATTTACTATTGTTGGAAATGAATATGTTATACTTATTACATATTCTACTTCTTAATACAAAAATTATTTTACAATACCTAATTAAGCTATAGAAAGGTTTGTAGTTACCTTATGACCATTCGTCGGAATCTATAACTCCTTCGTTAGGCTTTCGAGCTTCTTCCGCTCACTTGCTTACACTCTAGTGCTTAGAAACCTCTATATATTGGATTGAGATTTAGTTGTGTGGTTTATGAGATGTTTTGAGGGGTATTTATATTTGAATTCTTGAATAAAAAATGGCATGACACTTTTGACAAAAGATTTTAATAATATAACTTTGTTGAAATTAATACCTTCTAGAATCAGTCTGTTCAAGACTGGTTTAGCCGACTTTAAACCCATGAAATTCATGTTTTTATTTGATATTCCAGAAATTTATCTCAATACCTTTCCAGGGATGTATTTTACGTATTTATACGATTTTTTTATGATTTATTATGAATTTTTGAAAACAGACTATCTAATCTGTCAATTCCGAACTAATCAGTAAAGATTGCATTTTTTACCATCGATAATGTCATTTTCAAGCTTACTATTATTTTTGGTAATTGTACTAGACTCAATTTGTAAACTTTGTGCACTGGTTTGAGGTCCAAACGATTTTTCTAGAATTAATTATGATTTTTCTAAAAACGACACAAAATGCTGATTTTCATATGAAATTGTAACTAAAGTTTTTCTTAGCTTTATAATTACCAATGACCATATAATTCCTAACACTCTTATTTTAAGTATATGTTATAATCAGGATACGGGTCTTACAAGTCTCCCCCACTTATTTGGATTTCGTCCTGAAATCCGCATTCACGAACGCCTCTATGTATTTCCCATCGAGTCCTTGTGTCCTTCAAAAATCCTCCTCGTCTTATTGCCGAAACTTTACAAGATTTAATTATCTTTCCCTTTCAACATTCACATACCTCTGTAATAATGCTTAAGGTCCTATTATTTTCATTCACTCCATACTTCTTTTTTTCTAATTACTCTAGATGTACAAAAAAAAACTCTAACTGTTTCTCACAGTCCCACACATCGACTTGACCGGCTACTATTTATAGTACATATTTAGTACTTTCTAATCTACCTATATACATAGTTAACCTAGTTAACTTGCAACACCTAATTTTAACACTATTTCGTATTTATATAAATTCGTCATATTTCAACACACATTTGCCTCAATTCAACATTTTTTTTAAATACTTTTTGACTAAATAAGTCTATTTTTGTAGAATCTCCAAATTTTTGTGTTTCACCGAAATATAAAATTTACATCATCTTTTGTAAGTTTTTTTTTTTTTTTTTGGAGTACTGAACACTCTTTAAACTATTTCCATTATATGGAGACATAAAATTTTGTTTTATTTCAAAAGTCTCTTTATTATCTCGTTCTCACCAGAGTCAAGCAGGGAATTTTGAAAAAATGTCACTTGGGGTAGTGAAAAGTCGCATCTACTATAGTTAGTTTGAATTTCGGTAATTAAAAAGTGAGGTGTCCTTTCAGTTCCGTGTGTCCTTTCGGTTCCAGCTGCAAGATACTATATATACAAGTATGTAGTATCATTCATTTTCAGTCTCATCTTTTCTTATCACTAGTTTGTTCGTAAACGAACTCATATTTAAAGTCGAGTCATGGAAAACAGATCTTCAATGGGCGATTTGTCGAACCCTGGACCTGGTTTTCCGCAAGGAGAGGGTACTTCAAACCAAGCATTCTTAATAGAGTTTGGTGACTCTAACATTCTAGACATATATCATCCATACTTCGATTACCTTGCTAATGTTTTGTCTGATTTTGAATTATGGTACAGTCTTCCAGATATACTACCAATAGAGCCTCTCCACGATGAGCCGGAAATTCTTCCCGAGTTGAACATTAACTCAGATGATCCGGTGCATGCATCTGACTTTGCACTTGATCAGACTCCATGCCTTCTACCAGGTTAAATTCTTTTGAATGATCCATTTATAAGTATTCTATTTTGTTTTATCATTTGACATGTGTTATTTGTAGACCCATTTGTGGATGGTCTAACTGAGTACAATCCATTCATGGACGTGCACCCAACAAGCAGTGAGTTTGTCCCCATGAATCAAGAATTCATGGCTGGTATTCAGGATGAGAATCAATTACAGAGGACTCATAACATAAATATTGAATTGAATCCCGAGTTTGGGGTTGGTTTTCAATATCAAGATCATCTTCGGTTGATTCAAAGGAATCTAGAAGGATTTCAGAATCTTGGGTTTTTAGTTGAAAACCAATAATTACTACCGATAGAAGCCAATACTTTTGATGAATCAATGTTCGTCTTTGGGTCAGAAAATCAGTATCATGTTCAAATGATCCAGAATGATAACAATACAATTGGATTCGAACATTCTAGTTCAGAAAACATAGCAGGTGGCAGTGGAAGAGGTTTCAGACATTTATTAAGTAGGGAAATAATAGCTGAACACTTTAACGAACCAATTAAGAAAGCCGCGAAGGAACTCAACATTGGAATGACACAATTAAAAAAACGCTGTAGAGAATTAGGTATCAATCATTGGCCCCAACGACAACTTACGAGTTTGCAAACCCTTATTGATCGTGCTGAGGTAAAGAACTACATTTTTTTAATTCCTTTATATCATAAGGTTGAAATTACTAAAGTTATTTGTGCCACAGGAATTTGGTAATGAATTTATTGAGGCAACAGATTTATCGGGAGATTTAATACCCAACCTAAAAAAAGAAAAAGAAGCGATAATTGAAGAGTCACAATCGGGTCTAACAGACGGCACAAAGAAGCTAATACAAGCTGCTCATAAGGTTGTATTTAGGAAAAGAAAAATTCAGGAAAAGGGGGAAACTTCATCAAGAACTCATACACAGCAGCAATCTCCGCCATCTAATTCTGGTATGAGTAGTATTAACCATGGTTTACTCGAGTCTTCGAGTGAGGAGAATTTTTGAGGCTTTGTAGGTGACCTAGCCTGGTTTCCTCCTTCTTATAGCTACCCCCAACTGGTTTCGAATTAGAGCCCTTCCTCATCACTGCCCTACTTACACTCGCCCCAAATGAGTCAATATTTAGCCCCTAATCATGGGGTTACAGGTTCCAACCCTATCGAGACCCGATACCTTGGAGCTCCTCCTCCAATAACTGAAAGCATACCACTTCCAAATCCTCGAGAGGTACAAGTCAACCTAATGATGACAAAGAGTGGAGTGTAGAAGATATTCTCTCGCTTCTTTCTGATTCTCCAGTTTAGTAGTTCTGTAAACTTTTCTTAATGTATTAATATAAAGTTGTAGTAATGAATTAAACATATCGACGTGTTACTATAATTTTAATAATTTCATCGATTCAATATAATATTCATGTTGTTCCCTTAATTTTGTATTCCTCTCCCACTTGGACTAAAGTCCAAGTCTGTTTATTCGATTTATAACTTTTTTTTACGAGCCCTTACTCTCGAACGAAAAACAAGCCTACTCTGCTCAGCCAACAACTTGCATCGGGGCAAACACTATCTCAATAAACATGTTTCGATAATGTAAAGACGTTTACATCAACCACCATATGTTAGTCATCCGCTTGCGACCCTAGTCAACACCTCTATCGTCAGTTACCTCAATCACGAGTGAGTGATCCAAACTCTCAACCCACACGACCTGATCAATCACTCAAGCAAGATCAATACAAGGGTAGGTAGCCCCACTATTACACAGCACTAGGCATGTACAGAGTTGACTCAAAAATACCCGCCATCATCTCAGGCGCCGCTTGCACCTCTTTGACCGTGAGTTGGAAAACTCACCCTTGCATCCTCTAGTCCGTGTCTGACTTGTGCGCCCATTAGTTGCATGAAAAATAGCTACCACAATAGCATTTTGGCATTCTCCCTTTCAACAGTCTTTAAGCTCAGTAATCAACTTAAGCATGATGGGTCCAACCAAACTGGTATGATCGCATCTTAATTGTTCCTACTGAACCTCACAATCAACATTCAAAAATCGAATGGATAAAAGTTTACCACCTTACACTAGCATTTAAGTTAATTATGCTAGACACTCACATACTCAGCTCCTTGGATCCTTCGTGACGAACTCCCGACTCAAACGCAGATCCTGTGCTTTCGATAGTAGGAGCTCTACTACTACCTTCTACACCTATCCATGTTCGTTCCAAGACCCGTCTCGAAATATTCAATTCGCTTCTCACCGATAATTTTAACACATATGCCCTTACAAGGCATATGTCAACCCTTCTAGGGATACTTGGAATCCCACCCCCACCCTGCTATTCTAACTAAGACGGAACTTCCTCCAGTGATGACAGATTGTTTCGCGAATGTAGTTGTATACAATATCGAACTAAACAGTCTTTCAAATAAGAGAATCTTCCCTAAGGCAACAACCAAACAAGGAACATGCAATAAGGTCAACTCACACATTCTATGACTATTCAGTCCATATTGTATACAACTTAGTGGAAATCTCTAAGCAACCTATCGGCACTAGCATACAGTTCTATTAGCAAATAGCAGATAATAATACAATAATGTGTGATCTCTACCAGGGATTTTGGCAAACATATATCATATGTTTTTTTTAATATCCAGAATATTAAATACTTAACCCTTTTCTCATACTGGTGTCGGCTGGCGGTACACACTGTGTCTTCAGTTCACCCTTCATAAAACATCTTTCTTTCGTAAAAATGTTTTAAGAAAACTCTTAAGCCTCAACTTGAGTCCAGAACTCACTAAGTGAGCCTGATTCTCTCAAGCTGTGCTCTGATACCAACTTGTAACATCCCAAAATTTTAGGGTAAAATTAAAAATTTTTAAACGAAAACTTCAATATAAGAAAAGCCACTTAATTAATTTTGACAAAATTCCATAACTTATAAGTTTAATGAAAACATCCCAGGATTAACAAAAGTTAATGAAATCACAACATAACGGAACATCCATTCAAAAACAGTCCTACAATGAAGCAGCACAGTGTATACACGTCACGCCTTGCCATTCATGGTACCTGATGTACCTGAAACAGTAGTTTATATAGGGAAAGGGTAAGCACGGGGCTTAGTGAGTTCCTCAAAATACCATACGATCCATCACATATAACATACAACACATCATAACCATTCATATGTCTGTGAGACTCGCGGGCTATCCCTGTTCCGCTGAAGACTCACGGGCAGTTCCCGTTCTGTCTTATCGCTCGCAGGCTTTTCCCGTTCCGTCTAATGACTCGCAGGCTATTCCCGTTCCGCCTATTGGCTCGCGGGCTATCCCGTTCCGTCCACAAACAATCATTATCATAGCAATAATTCATACAATTATCATAACAGGTAAGATCACCTTAGTCTAACATATCTTCCTTCCTACGCATGCAATATCACCTATAGTATAGTGAGAAGACTCACCTGATTGTAGTTGACTATATCGTTTATCTTTCTCGCCTTTGTATTTCCTTTCAACTTTAACTGTTAACATAATAATAAATCTATCATTTCTTAATCCTTAACTATATTATAGTCGCATCATTAAACCCTTCAATAATTCCAATATAATACTCCATGATTTATCAAGTAAAGAACGGCCAGATAGAATATTAGTTGGGGTGGCAGTATCCTTTCAGCATTTTAGCCTTTCGGAAAATCCAACAACCAGATCCCAAGTAATCGGCCTAGGCACCGTCCTCGTAAGTAAATCAATCGGTATTATTTTCAGAATTACGAATTGTTATAACGACGTTTTTAAGGTTTTTATTTACTATTGTTGGAAATGAATATGTTATACTTATTACATATTCTACTTCTTAATACAAAAATTATTTTACAATACCTAATTAAGCTATAGAAAGGTTTGTAGTTACCTTATGACCATTCGTCGGAATCTATAACTCCTTCGTTAGGCTTTCGAGCTTCTTCCGCTCACTTGCTTACACTCTAGTGCTTAGAAACCTCTATATATTGGATTGAGATTTAGTTGTGTGGTTTATGAGATGTTTTGAGGGGTATTTATATTTGAATTCTTGAATAAAAAATGGCATGACACTTTTGACAAAAGATTTTAATAATATAACTTTGTTGAAATTAATACCTTCTAGAATCAGTCTGTTCAAGACTGGTTTAGCCGACTTTAAACCCATGAAATTCACGTTTTTATTTGATATTCCAGACATTTATCTCAATACCTTTCCAGGGATGTATTTTACGTATTTATACGATTTTTCTATGATTTATTATGAATTTGTGAAAACAGACTATCTAATCTGTCAATTCCGAACTAATCAGTAAAGATTGCATTTTTTACCATCGATAATGTCATTTTCAAGCTTACTATTATTTTTGGTAATTGTACTAGACTCAATTTGTAAACTTTGTGCACTGGTTTGAGGTCCAAACGATTTTTCTAGAATTAATTATGATTTTTCTAAAAACGACACAAAATGCTGATTTTCATATGAAATTGTAACTAAAGTTTTTCTTAGCTTTATAATTACCAATGACCATATAATTCCTAACACTCTTATTTTAAGTATATGTTATAATCAGGATACGGGTCTTACAAGAATAATCCTGAAGGAGTTCAGGGATTAGCCAAGTGAAAGAACCTCTAGTCATCAATAGGCCTTGATCAGGAATCAGATTTCTGTTAAACCTGACATACACTTCTGTTTGCTTGACCAGTAGTATTGGTCAACATCATAAGGGGTTATGATCTGGGTGACATACCGATTGGTGGTAAAACACTGAGTTGGTATGGATAAGCAATCCTACTACTTGGAAGCATTGGTGAGCCCGGTTGCTGCCAAATAAGAGAACCTTAGGGCGAGACACAGTCTATATGACATTTTGACTGATTTTACACCTGGTCTAAGAGTAATTAAATCATCAAAAGAAAGCAACATAGATAGAAATGTACTTATGCTTAGAGCACATCTGGTTGAGTGAGGCGATACTCAGAGTCAAGCAATTGACTCCAAGAGAAATTCTCTCAATAGAAGATGAAATCTGAAAGGATACTGTTTAATATAGCTGCACCTTGTGAGTCGTTAGTGGAGCGTGTGTGGTTTACAGGCACACTAATAGGGACTCATAAAGGGCATGCCAATACAAAAAGTACATGGCCCCGGGATTCATCCCTCGGGTGCCTCGCAAGAAAGGATATTCGGATTCTCAAAATATGCCAAAAGGTTTGGATTTTGTGAATAGCCTGAAAGATTCCCACAACCATGTCAGAAAGGTTTGGACTTTGGATTCTCAAAAATATGCCAAAAAGTTTGAATTTTGTGAATAGTCTGAAAGAGTCCTATAACCGCGTCAAAGCCAGTGGGAGCATCGTTGATATCTGCCTATCACTATATGTCAGTCACATATTGTTTCTAGGAAACGTCTCTTATCATTAACAAAGTGTAATGACTTAACATTAAGAGATGGTTTGCTGTACTCAAGTGATGGAAAACATCCATTAAATAGATCAAAACTCTGCCAGTATGATCTTGACGAGAGTCAGGATGCATAACCCTAGGAAATGAGTTTCCTATCATTACAAAGTGTGATGACTTGGCATGAAAGATATAAAGAAGGTACAACACACTCACGTAGTTGCAAGCATCTATTAGATAGATGGAATCACCAGTATAGACCTTGCCAGTATTTGCATGATCTTGACAAGATTCAAAATACATGTCTCTAAATGGTAATAGTTTCCGAAAGTCGTGACACAAGGATTATAAGTAATCCTTAAGTTATGAAAAGATTCAGAATGGAGTAGATCTGATCCCACGAGCTTTTGGATCGATTAGAAGTGTCATGAACATGTCCTGGTGACTTGATGCTTACTGCATAGTAAGTTGGATTCAGGATATAACCTGACTGAGAATACTGGATGGATTATTTGAACACACGTGAGAAATCGTTCGGAAATGATAGGGGTGAATGTGATAGTAATAATTTGAAAGGAGTTTCAAATCTGTAATTACTAACACCAGGACTTGGTGCTAAAGGACTTGGTGGTTAAAGAGTTTCATTGGTATTACTGATGGAGCGCGTGTGGTTCACCGGCATGTCATGACACCTTGAAATAGTCTTAGGGTGCAGTCATGTAGACTAAAGACCCCGAGAACCATGGGAAGTCGCAGTACACATCACTGGTTCCGGAATGGAGTT
>JAKNSD010000062.1:0-5000 GCA_023525715.1 Cichorium intybus | reverse complement strand
TGTTCCAGATGTTCCTAGCGAATGCGCAGTCCAGGAAAATATGTTTTACGGACTCTCTTTCTGAAATGCAGACTTCACACCACGGGCTTCCTGTAAGAATGTTCATCTTTTCGAGATTTTCTTTGACTGCTAGTCGACCTTTACAAGCTCTCCATACTATGATATTATTTTTCTTAGTGATCCACCTGATCCATCTATTTTTTCCTTTGACTTCTTGGTTTTTTTCTATAATTCTTTTTCTCATCCAAGCTACTGTAAAACCCTCATTCGGGCCATCGGGACAGCACCATTTATCATCTTCTTCTTTCAGTACAGTTGTAGAGATTTGCGCTAAAAGACTGTCCAGCTCTTCTTTAGTCCTCCCTTCCCTTATCGCATCTATCCAGTCACTATTCCACCTAGCGCACCTTATCCACTCGTGGACAGTAATTCTTTTGTTAGGAGCAAGATTGTAAATTCTAGGATAAGTTTGACTAAGCGATCTCTCACCTGTCCACCAATCCGTCCAAAAGCTAGTGTTTTTCCCGTTCCCAATTTTTCTTTTGACAAGCGTCCTTGGGTCGAGAGACATCTCCTTCAAGCTATCCCATGTGCTTACAATCTGCTTCCACGTCACCCCCTTTTTGATCGCATCACTTCCAGCCGAGCTACTAATTTTACCATGAATACTGTTGACTATTTTGACCCACAACGCATCTTCTTCGTTTTTATAGCGCCATAACCATTTTGCCAATAAAGCTAAATTTAAGTCTTCCATCGAACCAATTCCCAAGCCTCCTTTGTCTTTGTCAGCTATCACATCCTCCCATTTCACCCACGAGATTCTTTTCTTCTCATCTCCACTTCCCCAGAAAAATTTCCTTCTAAGACCTTCAAGCTCCTGTAGCACACCTTTTGGGACTTTGTACATGGAAAAGAGGAAGTTTCCTAGACTTCCTAAAACATTAGTCGTCAGAGTGTGCCTGCCTCCAAAGGAGAAAGTCTTGACCTTCCAGTTGCTCAGTCTTCTCTTAAAATTATCGATCAAGTGTTTCCATGTTTTTTTAGATCTTTTTCTGGAACCAATAGGCAACCCCAAAAATGTAGTGGGTAATTCCTCGGCTTTGCAGCCAACGATTAGGGCCATGTCTTCCACTTCATTTGGGTTGACTCTGATGCCATAGAGCTTGGTTTTCTCCATATTAACGCTTAAACCTGCGGATTTTTGGAAGCAGAAAAGGATCCGAGCCAGATTAAGGAAGTTTTCAACAGACCATTCACCAAAGTACATTGAGTCATCTGCAAAAAAAGAATGGGTTAGTAACACTTTATTATTTCCCACTTCGATTCCTTTATATGTTCCATTTTTTGTGGCTTTTTTAATGGCTGAGTTTAATCCTTCCATGACGAGAGTAAACAAAAAGGGGGCGATTGGGTCTCCCTGACGAAGACCTCGCTGAGGGGAGAATTCCGTAGAAGGGCTGCCATTCACCATGACTGAAGATGTACCCCAACTTAAGCATTCTTTAATCCATCTACGCCACAACCAACCAAAACCTTTTTGGGCCATTACGGAGTCCAGATAGACCCATGAAACCGAGTCGTAAGCCTTCGCTATATCTGATTTGAAAATGAACATTTTCTTTTTTTTCATTTTGGCCCATTCAATCACCTCGTTGGCAATTAGGGGCCCATCTAGAATCTGCCTGTTCTTGACAAAAGCCGACTGTGTTTTATCGACGATTTTTGGAAGCACTTTCTTAATTCTGTTTGCAAGCACTTTCGACAAAATTTTATAAACACTAGATATAAGACTTATCGGACGGAAATCCTTCACCTTAGTGGGATTGGTACATTTGGGTATAAGCGTGATAAAGGCTGCATTCACCCCTTTTGGCATTTTGGGGTTCAATAAAAAATCGTTAACTGCTTCGAGAATGTCATCTTTCATGAGGTTCCAGTATCTTTTGAAGAACTCCATCGTGAAACCATCTGGCCCGGGAGATTTGTTTTTCCCACAGCTCCAAATTGCATCTTTAAGCTCTAACTCTTCCACCGGTTTTTCTAACTCACTACTCTCATTAACAGAAATTCTTGAGGTATCGCCTAAATCTTGGGTCCAAATACACCCTGGGTCTTTTTTAAATATCTTTTCAAAATGCTCCTTAAAGACTTTTTTGACTTTTTTTGGGTCAACCTCCCACACGCCACCGACCTCAATGCCTTTGATGCTTCTAATGTATTTCTTTTTGTTGATGTTTTTATGAAAGAGCGCTGAATTTTCATCGCCTTCGAGACTTTATCTATTCTTGTTTAATTGCATTATGTCTTCATTAATTTTCTTCTCTCTCATTCTGATTTTGCTCAAAAGGTCTATTCTTTCTTGAAGCGTGTTAACCGAATAGCCATTCAATTCAAATGATTTATCTATCTCCTGCAGTCTACTTTGCCATTTCTCCATATCTTCTTGAGCTTTTTTGTCTCTATCCGTCTTCCACTCTTTGATTTTGATTTTCACTCTTTTCAGATTTAGCATAAAAGCAAAAATCTTTTTATGACTTCCAGATTTGTCCCTACTGTCCCATTCTTTATTCACAATGTCATCGAAATCTTCCTCTTGCATCCAAGAATTATACAACTTGAAGGGGATATTCCCATAATTTCTTCTCACTTGCCTAAGGATTATCGGTTTATGATCAGAGAACAATCTAACATCCGAAGTGGCTTCTATGTTAGGCCACAAGTCTTCAAAAAGATCATTTATCAGGAATCTATCCCGTCTCGAGAGCTTTGACCCTCCCCCCTTTATCCACGTATATTTCGCTCCACCTATGTTGACATCTATTAAATTGTTATTCTGTATGAATTCCTTGAATTTTCTAGCAGGTCCACCGTTAAAATTAGATCCCCTTCTTTCACTTTCATCTTTTACTTCATTAAAATCTCCAAAAATGACTGCCCCTCCTCTCCACCCCTCTAGAAAAGCCGAAATAAAATGCCATAACTCTTCACGCTTCGCCGTGATTTGACTAGCGTAGACATTAATGAAACCAAAATTTGCATTATTCTCAATCCATCTACCTGTTACAATCAGACAATCATCCCTACTGATAACATTTTCTTTTATAAAAAGATTTTTGTTCCAGACGCTTAGAACTCCACCTCCACGACCAACACTATTTGAGACAGCATAGTCGAAATCAGAACTCCCCCAGAGCTTCTTAACAAGCAGGTCTTGGATATCCTTTCTCTTTGTTTCTTGAAAACCCGCAACAGAGATTTTGAATTTGGAAATTAAACTACTGAACCAACTAACCTTGAATTCGCCTTTACCAAAACCATTGGAATTGAGAGATAGAATGTTCATTGAGTCTTATTAGCACCTCCTTTATTCACGTTAATACCTATGTTTCTATCAAAACCTTGTCTTGTATTTCTCTTGAAACCACACATTTCTCCAATTTCAGCAACTCTCGATGAAACAGCAGATTGAGTCGAAATTGCATCTGATTGAGATTCTTCTAGCATATCGAAATTAGTCGGATGGTTTGTGGAGGACCATCTTCTGGATTGGCTACGTGTTATGCGTGGAGACAGTTGATACTTCTCCTTTTTCGATCCCTGATCAGCTTCCATTTTCGTCTCCCTTTTTTCTATTCTGTTTCCGACGTCCAATAACTCCAATTTAGTCTTCAATGGCGTCTTCCTTGATAAGAGACTTTTAAGCGTGTCTAAACACTCATCCAGGAGACCTCGATTCACACTTGATTGGTCTTGGGCTGAATTAGGAGTATTGGGCTCGTTTTCTTTCACAGGAGAGGAATTACCTATGTTTGTTATATTTAATTGGGCCGAACCCCCTACTGGGCTCCTGTTAATTGAAGGAATATTATCTAAACCCGACTTAGAACGTGGCATAGGTATATTTAATTCCAAACCTGACTTTGAACGTGGCGTAATTAGATTGTTTTCCTCTTTTTTCTGACCTCTTTCTCCTTCCCCCATGTCATGCGTATATGGCGTGCATTGTGCCACGTGAATTGTTTCTTGGATTACAGAGTTGGAATTCGAATCTCCTTCTACGTCATCGGAAAATCCTTCCGATTCTTCCACTTCCGATGAATTACATTCACCCTCTTCTTCCGACGAAAAACTATCTTCGTAATCTTTATTTTCTGAGATTCTATTATTTGTTAGATCTCCGAATCCATATAATTCACCTTCAATTTCTTTGACTCTGACTATACATTGCTGCTTGTCGATCTTTATAATTATAGATTCATTAATACATTGGAGTTGAGATGTTTTAATACAAATTTTTCCAAATGACCAATCCGAACGGTTATCACTGCAGGGGTCCGTCTTGATCACCTCACCCCATAACCTTCCTATTTTAATGAAGCAGTTCGGGCTCCAGGCATTAATAGGAACACCTTCAATTTTTAACCAAGCTATTCTATCAAGAATTTGAAAGTTTTCCTCCCATCTCTTAATCGAGTTAAAGCATGCCTGAATATCACGACTTGAAAGAATTTTCTCCTCTTCCTCTTCATTCCTGGTTTCAAATAACACCCAAAGGCCTCCCAAATACTTTGCTGGATTGTTGATGATACCTTCAGCAGCACATAGATTATTTATGAATTCTAAGTTACTCAGGCATTTTGCTTCCCCAATTAATTTGTTTTTGCATCTTTCAGTTGCCGATATGATGTCCTGCATGTCAATTGTCTCTTCTTTCAAGTTTTGCTTTTCACACCTTTGGTCTACTTTCCTGACTGATTGAGACACCTCCAATATAGATTTATCCTTTCCTTTGACAATGTCGACAAAAGAAACACCACTTCTCCTGGCAGACTTGTTCTTGTCAAAGCTCCGGTTCTCCTCTTTTGTTATACTGATCTGATTCCCTTTTTCTCTAGCATATTTCGCTACTCTTGCATATAGTTTGGCTCTTCCCAACCATATTCTATTGAGCATCTCTTCCTTCTTGAATACATCTTGGACCCTGTTGAACCTCGCAA
>JAKNSD010000061.1:73369-96705 GCA_023525715.1 Cichorium intybus | reverse complement strand
GGAACATAACTCCAAGTGTAATACGTTTGTTTGTGGAAAAATATTGTGTTGACATAACGTAAAGGATACTCCTCGTGGAAAAAGTATGAGCTTGCACTGTGCAATAATTCTCTTCAAGGAGAATTAACTCCAACATTGGGAAATTTGACAAAGTTGGCTCATCTTTATCTCTATAGCAATAATACTAATAATAATAATTTGTGTGGTCCTATACTTACTCAACTTGAGAATTTGAAGTCTCTCACGAACTTGTGGTGATAAGCAATCAACTTAGGATATGTTTGGTACGCCACGCCTAGCTTGTAAGCTAGCTTTTTTCTTTCGAGTTTTCTTTTTCATTTTACATGTTTGGCGTACCAAAAACTAGCTTATAAACTAACATACAAGCTAGTCTTTTAAAATGCTAGTATGAGTAACATCTAAAATAGATTTTTCAAAATCTTCAAAATATAACTAGATATGGATGTACACGTACTTATAAATGTTGTATATGTCATTTTATGTTTTCTAGCTAGTTTATACGACTAGCTTTTACCAAACGTCATTTATTATCAGCTAAATGTTTAGTTGCAACTAGTTTTTCAGTTAGTCGATACTTTCGAGCTACCCGCTAGCTTTTTAGCTAGCAGCTAGCTTTGCAGCTAGCAGCTAGCTTTTCAGCTAGTTTGCCAAACATAGCCTTAGTGGTTCAATAATGTCATACTACTAAACTTGAGCAGCTTACAACATGTATACCTCCATAAGAGCAAATTATCTGTTAATGAAGGATCTGTTTTGATTTGACATCTCATGTAATTGCTTGATATATTGTATTTCCAATGTTTAATTTTCTTAAGTTTCCTATGATGCATCATGATAATATGTATTGTTTGAATGCCTAATGGTTAAGAATCATTTCATGTGTTTTACTAAAACATCCTATAATATATCATTTTAATGCAGTGACGTGATTAATGTGTATGTGATCTTGTTTGAGGAATGAATTGAACAAGAATTGCTTCAAAACTGTCAAAATTTTTGGCCCCTCTCATATGTCTCTCGTTGTGTATGCATACACGAAAGATAGGGAAACACTAAAGTGAAAAGAAATTTTCGTAAATCAATTTGTGCACATTTATGGTAAAGTTGAACTCTTTTTCGTCGGCCGGTTTTTGTGAGTAAAATTAGTAACAAAATGACATTGGTAAATTAATTAAATACAATAATATTTTTTATTCAAATACAAATATCTGCAGAATATTAAATACGGAAATCATATATCCTCCTAATTTTTCCTCCTACTCATCATCTTATCCATTTGAAATGATGACAAGTGTCATATTTAATAAAAATAAAAATATTTTAAAACACTTGTCAATTAAAAACAACTGCGCAAAACTGTTATGCATCATGATGGCAGATGATGCGGAGATCGAAACCCATGAAGACCCGCTTGAGGAAACACCAACAATTTCCCAAAACGTTATAAGAGGTGAAAAATTGATCAAACTTTCCAAGTGCAATAAAGGATCGGTAATGGGTTAGCATGGTTCCTTCTGGATAGTGGAAGCACTCATAATTTTCTTAAAGGAAGAGTATCATGATGGTTACATGTGGCTGTTAATATCGACGAGACTATGTGTTACTTTACCCGACTATGGAAAATGGCAAGTAATGGCATCAATAAGAATCTTCGAATGACGGTCCAAGGGTACCATTTTGTTGCAGATATCTTTGCGATCCTACCACAAGGGTTTAACATAGTTTTATGTATTATACTATGGGGTTTCACAATGCGAGAGATGGAGTTTATCATCTAGGGTAAAATAATCAAATGGCACACAAAATTATCTGGCTCGCTCGCATTAGCGGAACTTACATAAAAAAAGATGAACTCGAACCAATTTTGGACATCCTTGTTAAAGAGTTTACTAATCTTCTAAAAAACTAGGAGGATTGCCCCCTTGACTACCCTGCGTTCAATAGATCCAGCTTCACAGTGGTATCGAACTGGTAGCCGTTGTTAGCGTATGTATGCGTGTGTATGTATTAGGCTTGTTAGACGAATTATATAGCCCATAGTCGTATACCCGGCCCACCGGTTTTGTACTCTGTATTTATACGTGTATTGTGAATTAATGAGATAAGGACAATTACCCAAACTAACATGGTATCAGAGCGTTCTATCTGATCCTATTTTTCCCTCCACTCCAGCCGTGAATATCTCCTTCTCCCTTCGGCTTCGTCGCTTCTCCTTCGGCGAACCCTAAACCTCTCCTCGGCTGCTGCTGCGCTTCCTCTGTTTTGCCTCCCTTTCTGTTCCGCTGCTGTGCTGCTCCTGTCTTTCTCATCTGGTTCTTCCTCTCGCACGACCCCATGGCTGATGACAAAAAGACTGAAAAGCCTTATGGCATCACCAATATCCGTGCCTTTATCCCCCTCCTACTTGATCTTGAAAAGCTAAACTACGACTCCTGGCGTGAGCTTTTTGAGACTCATTGTATCGGATTTGGTGTATCCGATCATCTTGAAGAACCGCAAGTCCGACCTGCTGCTGCTGATATAGCCGAATGGAACCGCATCGACTCTCTTGTCAAGATGTGGTTATACGGTACGATGTCTTAACCTCTTCTCCAAATGGTCATCAAGAAACAGTCGTCTGCTAGGGATGTCTGGGTTAATCTGGAACGTCTTTTCCGCGACAACAAGGATGCTAAAGCTATCCAACTGGATAATGAGCTTCGCAACATCACTATCGGTGATTCCACCGTCACCGACTATTGCACTCGCATAAAGACAATGGCCGATCTTCTTGATAACATTGACGCTGCCGTTCCTAAAAAAAATTTGGTAATGTATACTATCAATGGTCTCTCTCCTAAATTTGACTATATTGGGAGCCTCATTCGTCACCGGTCTCCTCTGCCTACGTTTCTCGAGACCCGCTCGATGTTGTTACTCGAGGAACAATGCATGAATCAACTTCATGCCCGGTCTATTCAACCCGCTCATAACGACCATGGTTCCTCGCCTACTGTTCTCTTAGCCGATCAACAAAATAACCGCAATGGGGGTTCCAATCGCGGTGGACGATCTGGTGGCCGTGGTAATCGTGGCGGCCGGAATAATCGAGGTGGTGGTCGAACCGGCTCCTCCGGTGGTCAGAATTCTCAGTCGCCACGCCCCACAGCTCCTCCGCCATGGTTATATGACTGGCTTGCATGGACTGCTACTTCGACGGGGATCCCTTCCGTGGCTCGACCTGCAGCTCCTGGCTTGCTGCCTGTACCGGATGCGGCACGCTATTGGGCTCCCTAGCCTGTTCCACCGCCGCCAGCTCCTGGCCCAACCGGTTCAGCCCAACATCAGCGCCTAACTTCTTCTGCGGGCCCGTTCTCTCATGCTCCTGTTCAGCAACAAGCCCACGTGACTGGGCTGTTATCGTCGGCCTCACAGCAGCCATATGGGTCGTGGGTTTGTCCCACGGCTGACCCCTCCACCGTCGGTGACCAACCGACAGCCATCCCGCAGGCATACACCTCCGCTGCCCTCCAAGATCCCGCATCAAATGAATGGTACATGGACTCGGGTGCCACGTCACACCTTCACGCGAACACAGGTATTCTCACATCCGTTAGCGATAAGTGCTTGATTCCTTATGTCCTTGTTGGTGATGGATCACGGATTCCCGTTACTAAATCCGGAACCTCCTATATTTCTTGTTTAAACCCGTACCGTACCCTTCGTCTTAGTCGTGTTCTTATTACTCCCAACATCATTAAAAACTTAATATCTGTGCGTCGTTTTACCCGCGAAAATAAATGTGCCATTGAATTTGACGAGTTTGGTTTTTCTGTGAAGGATTACAAGACCAAACAAACCCTGCTCCGATGTGACAGTACCAGTGATCTCTATCCCGTTACTGCTAGTCCCGTGTCCAGTCAAGCTCTTCTCTCAGTCACCACGTCTGTTTGGTACCAACGCCTCGGCTATCCGGGACCGCGCGTGCTTCAGTCCTTAGTCTCTCGTCATTTAATTTCTTGCAATAATACTAAAAATAATGATTTGTGTGTTGCGTGTCAGTTGGGTAAACATACCCGTTTACCTTTTTCCGTTATCTCATACTGTTGCTACTGTTCCCTTTCAAATTATTCATTCTGATGTTTGGACTTCACCTGTGTTGAGTGCTTCTGGTCTTAAATATTATGTCGTGTTTCTTGATCAGTTTTCTCATTTTATTTGGGTTTACCCTCTTCGTAATAAATCTGCTGTATTCTCTAAGTTTATGCATTTTTTTGCTCATGTTAAAACTCAATACAATAGTCAGATTCAAATGTTTCAATGTGACAATGGTGGGGAATTTGCCAACACTCAGTTCCAAACCTTGTGTGCTGAGCAGGGTATTCATCTTCGGTTCTCGTGTCCCTATACATCTCAGCAAAATGGAAAGTCGGAACGGATTATTCGCACTATCAATAGCTGTATCCGCTCTCTTCTGTTTCATGCTCACCTTCCTCCGGTGTATTGGGTGGAAGCTCTCCATATGGCCACTCACCTGCTAAACATCCTTCCATCCACCACCCTTAATGGTGACACCCCTTACCACAAACTGCACCAAAAACAACCATCCTACACACACTTACGTGTGTTTGGCTGCCTATGTTTTCCCAATATCCCCACCAATCACAAACTCTCACCCCGAACCACTCCTTGCATCTTCCTTGGATACCCAACTCAACACCGCGGGTATCGCTGCCTTAACCTTGCCACCAGAAAAATCATCATATCCTGTCACGTCACCTTTGACGAAACCGTTTTCCCTTTTGGCTCCATGACCCCTAATGACCCACCCCCATACGAGTTCTTAGATGAGGACTCCTCCCCAAACAGCATCTCCACCACCTTACTACGCTCTCCCATCCCATCCCAGGAGGCTTCCTCCCAACCTACCCCAGCTCCTGACCCTCCTAGTCAGCCACTGCCTCTCAGCCCATGGCTACTCCGCCCAGTACCCCTACCCCTACCCCTACTATGCTTCCACCCTCTACATCTACTCACCCCATGACCACTCGCCTTCGCCACGGCTTCTCTAAACCCATTCACAAACTCAACCTTCATGTTGATACATCCTCTCCTGTCCCTCGGTCTTACTCTCATGCATTTCGTGATCCTCACTGGCATGCTGCCATGAAAGAGGAATATGAAGCACTTATTTCTAATGGTATGTGGGTACTTGTTCTGCGTCCTACTAATGCTAATATTGTGAATTATATTTGGCTGTTTAAAAAGAAACATAATACAGATGGGTCTCTTGCTCGTTACAAAGCCCGACTTGTTGCAAATGGCCGGAGCCAACGCCCAGGTATTGACTATGATCAGACCTTCAGTCCTGTGGTCAAGCCAGCCACCATCCGTACAGTCCTCAGCCTGGCTATTTCATCTAAATGGCCTGTCAGACAGCTTGATGTTAAAAACGCCTTTCTCAATGGGCATCTACAGGAAACTGTGTACATGCATCAGCCTCCGGGTTTCTGTGACCCGGCCCATCCTGATCACGTGTGCCTGTTACGCCGCTCTCTATATGGGCTCAAACAGGCCCCGCGTGCCTGGTTCCAACGGTTTGCTCACTACATTCTTCGGATGGGGTTCACTCACAGCAAGTGTGACACCTCCCTTTTTATATATCATCACGGGCCTCAAACTGCTTACTTATTGTTATATGTCGATGATATTATATTGACAGCCTCTTCTCAGACTTTGTTGACTCAGATTACCACTGCTCTGGAGGCTGAGTTTGCCATGACCGATCTGGGGGATCTTAATTATTTTCTTGGCATTGCTGTCACTCGTGACTCCTCCGGCATGTTCCTGTCCCAACAGAAATATGCCCTTGACATACTTCAACGAGCAAATATGGCTAATTGCAAACCATCCCGCACTCCTGTTGACACTTCGGCGAAGCTTGATGGGTCCGGTCCTCCGGTGTCGGACCCCACTTTATACCGCAGTCTCGCTGGTGCTCTCCAATACCTCACGTTCACCAGGCCAGATATCTCCTATGCGGTTCAGCAGATATGTCTTCACATGTATGATCCTCGGGAACTTCATTACACGGCTCTTAAACGCATTCTGCGATACATTCGCGGAACTGCTTCTCATGGGTTACAATTATATTCTGACACATCTCACGCTCTCACAGCCTACTCTGATGCGGACTGGGCAGGTTGTCCAGAAACTCGGCGATCCACATCAGGCTATTGTGTTTTCCTTGGGAACAATCTTATCTCATGGTCTGCCAAACGCCAAGCAACGATCTCTCGGTCTAGCGCTGAAGCAGAATATCGCGCTGTTGCCAACACGGTTGCCGAGACTTGTTGGCTTCGTAATCTCCCTCGTGAATTGCATCGCCCTCCCGTCTCTGCTACACTTGTTTACTGTGATAATGTCAATACAGTTTACATGACCTCCAACCCGGTGCATCACCAGCGCACCAAACACATTGAAATTGACATCCATTTCGTTCGAGATCAAGTGGCGTTGGGCAATGTTCGCGTTTTACATGTTCCTTCGGCCTCACAATATGCAGACATCTTCACTAAAGGCTTACCTTCCGCTCTATTCATTGATTTCAGATCCAGTCTGAACGTTCGTGTGTCTCACCCCGTTCAGACTGCGGGGGGATGTTAGCGTATGTATGCGTGTGTATGTATTAGGCTTGTTAGACGAATTATATAGCCCATAGTCGTATACCCGGCCCACCGGTTTTGTACTCTGTATTTATACGTGTATTGTGAATTAATGAGATAGGGACAATTACCTAAACTAACAGCCGTTTGGCCATATGGGTACCCATACATTTTGAAAGTTGAAATAGAAAAACAATGTGTCAAGATGCTTCAAAACAGAACCATTCAGCCAAGGCAATCTTTGTTCTTGTCGCTAGTCCTTCTGGTTAAAAAACCTGACGGATTGTTGCAGTTCTACATCGACTATCTGCAAAAACACTTAAATATAAGGTTCAAATTCCGGCCGTTGAAGATCTACTCGATGAGCTCTACAGGGCCACGATTTTTACAAAATTGGAATTGGCATTCGGCCACCACCAATTTTGGATGTCTCCACCGGATGTTGATAAAACCGTTTTTCGTACCCGTCACGGGCAATTCGAGTTTCTGGTCATGTCATTTGGATCATCGAATACAACATCAATGTTTCAAAGTTTGTTGTATGAGATATTCCGCAATCATCTCCGTAGATATATTTTAGTCTTTTTAGTGACATTCTAATCTATAGTCGTTCGATGACATAACACTTGATCCACCTCCAATACGTATTCGGCTGACTATGGATCCATTGTTTATTCTTAAAGAATTCCAAATGCTCATTTGGCCGTAAGAACATGCGCATGTCTCATCGGCAAGGAAGCAGTAACGGTGGACCAAACTAAGATTGCAGCAATTCAGATGGGCCAAAATCAAACAATGTAGACACCCTTCACGTGTTCCTCGATTTTGCAGGCTACTACAGAAAATTTATAAATGATTATGGAATCATCGCTGCCCCTTACTATCATGCTCTGACAAAACGACTTTCAGTTACCCGTCCTCACCCTTCTAGACTTTTCAGCCCCTTTTGTGGGTAAATATGATGCTTCTAAAAGCAGAATTGACACACCTCTGCAACAAAATCACCACTTGATCGCCTTCTTCAATCGGAAATTAGCAGACTGCCTCCATAAACTTTCGGCCTACTAGCAAGAACTTATCGGCCTAACCTAAATAGTGGCACACTGGAGACCCTACTTATGAGGTCCGCACTCTGTAATCAAAACCGATCACTATAGCCCTAAATTCTTATTAGAACATCGCCTAACGACATCGTAATCAAACCTGATCACTATAGCCATAAATTCTTGTTAGAACATTAAGTGAGTAAATTACTGGGTTTTGATTTTACGGTATAACATCAAGTTAAAGTAGCAAATCGGGCAGCGGATGCGCTATCCATGCAAAATCAAGAGATGCTACAAAGCGAATTCTTCATGATCTCGGCAGCCAAAAATGAACTTTCTTCAACATTACGCAATGAAATCGAGAGAAGCTCCACAATCTCGAAAAACACGTTTTAAGTAGGATCGAGGGCGACAAATGGAATGTTTAAAATGACATCTCAATTTATGATGGACGGGCATACTTACAATCTAACTCCTCGTTGGATCAGACAGTACTATCCGTGCCAATGATATGGCACACGAAGGTATGCTGAAAACAATGGAACACATTCGTCGAGACTTCTATCCAGAAGGGATCGAAAGCCACAATACAAGCATCTGTGCGGAAATGTGTGGTTTGTTAGCGTAATAAGCGGAAAATTTTACAGCTTGCGGGTTTGCTCCAACCGTTACCAATTCCCACTACCATGTGGGCGGATATTTCCATGGACTTCGTCGAGGCCCTTCCTAAAGTTTCGGGTTAATTAGTTCTCTTAGCAGTGGTTGGCCGATTTTCAAAATATGACCATTATACAGTTACGCCACCTATGTACGGGAGAATCGGTCGCAAGGAAATTTTCGCTGACGTTTTCGAATCCATGGATTGTCCGAGACGATCATATCCGACCATGACAAGGTGTTCCAGAGTGCCTTTTGGAAGGAATTATATCGTCTCTCAGGAACAAAATTGTCATTTTCTATGGCTTATCATCCACAGAGTGATGGTCAAACGGAGTCGTCAACCGAACTATTGAAATTGTTGCTGTTTGACCGATGAAAGCAATCTATGATAGTAACCATCAGCTCCTGGAGTTAGAAATGGGTGATTGAGTATGGTTAAAGCTTCAACCGTATCGACAGTTGACCGTCTCAAAAGAAAGCTTTCATAAACCATCCTTAAAGTTTGATGTGCCTTTTCCAGGTTTTGAACGGCCACACTTTATGTACTCCACTCAAGGTTTTAGGGTCCAGGAGGCTGAATGGAAGCTTTTAGTTCATTGGGATCAATAGGGAATGGATGCTAAGTATGGAAGGGTCTATCAACGAAGGGGTGGAGTGTCTGAACCAAAGGCAGTCAAGATTTGAAGTATTAGGAGTAATTGTCTTATTTCATATTTGTTTTAGTTTTGATATTAATACCTTATTGTTATTAGAGTCGGTGTAGGAATTTAAGTACTTAAGAGTCCTTGTTTCCTTAACTTTTGCTTCCTTTTGAAAAGTGTCTAGGTTTTCTCTATTTAAAAGGCAGTCGTTTATGGAATAGAGTATGCTTAACTTGAAATTATATCTCTCAATTAAGCTTAGTTTAGCCTAGCTTAGTCTCTTCTAAAGGGAGGCTAGGCTTGGAAGAATTACACAACACCGAGAAGTACCGATCACTTGGTCAAGATCCCAGGGTGTATGAATCTTCTCACCGACGAGAGAGAAAAAAATATCTGACTAAAGGGAACTAAAACCGATTAACTTGCTAAAATAAACCCATAGTACGCTTATATACGTTGCATTAACCCAAATTGAAAAAAAGACATCTATGCAATTTGCTAAGTTAAAACAAGGAAAAATTACACTGTAGCCCCATGAATTCTTGGTAGTTGGTCGATTTGATCCCTAAGCTAATTTTTTTGCTTTCTAAGGGAACAAACTCATATTTTGTGCGTTAAAATAGTCACTCAATCGAATTGGAAGGGGTAAACCGGTTACCCCTTTGCTTAGTCAGCAATTAAATGCAACGTCGGAACCCTAAATTTCAAATCCAACTTACGTATCTTAATATCCAACCCCCTTAAATTCGATAGGAAGGGGTAAACGTGGCGTCCCTCATTCCATTTTCCTCACAGATTCCCCTATCTAAAAGTCAAATTCCTTCCAACCCATCCACCTATCGTCAATTGACCACTACCAGCATCCTTGATTATCCTCTCTTTGCTTGTTAAATAAGAGAAATTCCAGTTCTCTTAGACGACATTCAAGTATTAGAAGTTATACAATCACTTGCTCTGCTCATGATTCTGCTAGCAGTACAACCGAGGTGAGAGAGCTCCAACGAATTAATCTTCCTGTAATGAAATTTAGTTACTTTGTAAGAATCTATATGCAAGTGCTTCCGTGTATGAAATTTCATATAGGAGGTTGGAATTGGGGACATTTTTTATATGATGACAAACTAGGTTTACTAAGAATTGGATCAGTATCGCGTTCCAATTTTGATTCTGTTGCAATTCAGTTTGATCTTGTAATGTTGTTGTAATTGGAGCTAAATCGAAAGGAAAGAACAGGATTTACGCACATAAAGATCTTCATTTTTCATCCGTTCCCTCTTGTTTCGTATCAAGTCATACACAAAGTTATCGATGATTTTGATGTTTTCCTTGAGAGCAGCTTCCGAACCAATATTAAGATACCTCTTAACCTTCCATAGAAGATCGACAAATCGCCAATATACAAAACCATTTGAATCATCAAACACTTCCATAAACTGATTACCGGCCTCATTTGAACCCGATATAGTATTAAGATCAAACCCAAATCCATAGTTGTCAACTCGTAACTCGACTCGTGACTCGAAATGTAATTTTTTGCCTCGTAACTCGACTCGTAAGAGTCATAATATATATATATATATATATATATATATATATATATATATATATATATATATATATATATATATATATATATATATATATATATATATATAGGATCAAATGAGAACCATTTTTTTCATGAGAACCAGATAACTCTTTCTGATTGGTTGAATCATAAAAGGGCATGATGGTCATTTAACAAATCTCATTTAATTCTGAATTTTTTTATTTTTGGCAACAACAATAACCATCTCCTAAAATTAAGGATACTAAAAATCAAAATTTTGAATTTGAAAATAAGAAAATTTCAAAATATTTTTGAAATATTAAAAAAAATCAGAATTTTAATTTTTTTTTTAAAACCGGATTTTTGAATTTTTTTTATAATCAGTTTCTGATATGGCAATTTTTAACAAAATGCATATATGCATATTTAAGTTTTTGCATTATATCCAAAGATGCATATGTGCACATTCGATACTTTTTCAAAAAAAAAACACAAAAAATCCATATTTCATAATGTTCACATAAAATTAACAAAAATATTCGAACACAAAGCAGAAACAAGACCATTTTATTAAAAAGCAACATAAAAATAACATACATTCATTTTAGCCGATATAAGTATAAACTAAAAAACAAAGCAATACAACAAAATATCAAAAAATATATTCATTTGTTCATCCTTAATTGTCATGTAGTCTTCGGTCTTCACTTCTTCGAATTACTCGACAAAGTCTTCAAAATTTGCAAAAACTTTAATAAAAATGCATACATATATGCACAAATGCATATACATATATGCACATATGCACATACATATATACACATATGCACTATACGTATATGAACAAATGCACATATACATATACGTATATGCATATACTGTAATACCGTAATTTTAATTGATGGTAGGGTTGTTTTAATTTTAATATAAACGAGACTAGATGAGTTATAATGCACATATACATATACGTATATGCATATACTGTAATACCGTAATTTTAATTGATGGTAGGGTCAACCGGGGTCGTGTTGAGTAAACCGGGTCGTGTCCGAAAGGAACCCGGGTCGTGTTGAAGTATCCCGGGTCGTGTTGTACCCAAAGAGTAAACGGAACCATTTTGCGTAAATGAACCCGGGTCAGGTTCTGTAACCCGGGTCGGGTTACGGCTGCAGACCATATAAAATGCAGCAAAACCCATTTCGAAGTAACATTTCCCTTTTTCGATTTTGAGAGCCCTATATGGCGATTTTGGGTCAAATTAGGCCTGGAGATTCATTGGAATGCATAGAGGGACGCGGATCTAACCCCGTAAACGTGTTCTTGCTTCCGAATTCGTCGAGGTGAGTATCTCTCGGTTTTGGGGGTTTTAAACCCTAGTCTTCAATTTTCGTGATTTAGCTAGAATTTGTTAAATACGTTGTTAGTAGATTGTTAGTGGATGTCTTTTGAGCTATTGGTGTGATTATTGTCGAGTTCCTACGGTTGAATGAGTACAACCGCGGATTTGGGGGTTTCGGTAAATATAGAGTTGATATTTATCGTTTATATCCCCTTTTCCTCTTTGAATTACTACATCTTTTGAGTTAAATGTCGTTGAGATAATTGTGTATGTTGTAGAATTAATATAGACTGTGGTGTTACAACCAAGTTTAGCAGACAGGAGCCCGATACACGAAGTATTTGAGAATTTCACATACCAAGTCGATAAAAGGTGAGTACTCCTTTGTATTTGAGTAGAGATATGTTTAATGATTGTTGAAATACACGTAATATATATGTGGTTGTGTTATGTTATGGTTATTGTGGTAATTTCTGATTGAGTGAACTGACATATACAAGTAACAATAGCCGAGTTAAATGTACATATTGATTATTGATTGTATAATCAGAGTAGATGTTGAAATGGTTGTGTTATAGAGTTTTCTGTGGGATTGTATAGCTATGAGGGCTATTGAGCTGGAATATAGTTTGTTATTAAATGAGTGATTATAATAGAGTATATAAGTAGTACAGAGTGTGGTACTTACTAATGAGTGGATGTTATTAATAATTAGCTGGTGTTTGTGAAGCTAATATGATTACATGTTTCAGTTATAAAGATGAGATTCTTACTTGCTAATGAGAATAGCAAGAGAGGAGGATGAGAATGTCCATTGAGATACATATACGGAGTGTATTGGAGATTACTCACTAAGCTTTATAAGCTTACACTTGAGTGTTATGTTGTTTTGCAGGTATCTGTAGCTGTGATAGGGGAAGACATGTGACAAAGAATGATGGACAAGTTTAGAGCATGTCCTTTAGTCGTATTTGATTTATTTGTAATGCTTGGTTAATATTTGTAAGGACCTTTTGTATAATTACTTATGATGATAACATCTTGATCCGTGATTTGAGTACAAGTATACCCATTTTAATGTATAATTGTTTGAAAATTTTTGGATGTACTTTGTATGAGAAACCGGGTGTTACATATAAGCACATACGTATACACACATAATCACATACGTATATGTACATATGCACATACATGTACATAATCACATACGTATATCTGCATATGCACATACTTTATGCATATATGTACATACGTATATTCAGATACATATTTAATAAAATTGCATACACATTTGCACAAATGCATATACATATATGCATATATGCACATATGTACATATGCAAATATGAACAAATGCACATATACACATACACACATACGTATACACACATAATCACATACGTATATATATGCACATACATATACAAATAATCACATACGTATATCTGTATATGCTCATACGTATATGCATATATGCACATACGTATATTCACATACATATTTATACGTATATACACATAGATTTGTGCATATATCCACATACTAATTACATCATAATTACTAAAAAAAACCTTTTGAAAAGTGACATCAAGAGCTGATCTTACATACACATTCCAGTGAGTCACCATGAAAGAGTGCACATTTAATAAAAATCATGATTAGAAATGTATAATTAGATATACATGAACAAAAAACCTGAAATTGTCAAAATACAAGAGGATCACGCTTACATACCTTTAGGATCATGGTGACATTGTCGTTATAGCTGGATACCTTTTATAGAGTGCAATACCCTAATGAAAAACAAAAATATAATGTTAGAGTTCAAATTCGAAGTCGGATCCTATAATAAACAAATATATGGAAGTGCATCGATATTGCTTATGCAATTATAATAAGATATCATATTCTTAGGTCTAAAATTGCAACTTTCTAGGCCCATTGCCGAATATTTACATGTCAACCTTGAATTCAACTATTGAGTGAGTTGTGAAGTGCAAGCATCTATATTAGCTAAAGTCACCATTGAAGTCAACCTGAAACAAGAAAGGAATAACTATATCAAATAATCAATGAGCTCAAAGAAAAACTTGAAGATCAAAGAAAAACATAGACACCCTTTTAAGATTTAGTAAAAAACTGGTAAGAAGCTTGCGAAAGAGATAAATTGGTTGGAGAATATGTGACAAAACAGGTCACTACAGAAATTTTGTAACTAAGGAAAACAGGGGAAGGGGTGGGTAGATGTAAGAATCCCTCTTTGGTCCATCTTCTTCCTTGTTTTGCCTTTGTTAACACGTAAATTATTTCATCTATTTTCGTTCATTTGTTTGTTTCCATCCTGGGCTGCAGAAAGAGGTCACCACATTGGTTACTTTGAATCACGAACAAAGCTGATTGGGGAATTTCAACGAGCACTAGGTGTTCATCCAAGAAAAATGTACCAAAGCATTTGTTGCATTTTTCACCAACCACAGAAAATACAAATTGCAAACAAATAAAGGTGCAATTACGATTGTCATCATTAAATTAAGGGAACTTGGTGTTCATCGATGATTAAATTAAGAAGCAGAAGACTTATCTTTGGGATTCCATGATTAAATTATTTGAACCGAAGGAACTTGGTGTGGAATTAAGATTTCAGACGACATCGATGATGGATCGGCAGTTGCGATTACGATTGTCATCGTGGACCGAGAGAAGGTGCAATTACGATTGTCATCATCACGTTATCCACGAATCGCAGTGTAGGCAACCACCGACAGGACCATCTCCGAACGTCCTCCACCACGTACTCCTCCCCGACCACTTCATCCTGATCATCCTCCACCGCCGTCCTCCGCCTCTCCTCCTCTCTCTCCGTCGCTGACGCAATCCTCATTCTATTAATCAACGACAACCAAACTCTAAGCTTACTAATCGATCGATTAGGGATACAAATGAGGAGAATCCAATTAGGGATGGAGAAAAAGCTGGAGTGGGAGGCGAGGGAACAGGGACGAGATATAGTGAGAGAGAATATATTATGTTGATTTGTAGGGGTTGCTTAATTTGATCGATCTTTAGTCCCTGATTTACCCTTCAATTCATTTTTAAAAAACCTAACCTGTCCTTAAACTTGATTATGATTACAATTATGCCACTATTGATCTAGGCCATCAAAATTTATGATCTAAAGGTCCAGATTTGGTTCTCGGGTTCTCACGATTTTTTTGGTTCTCATTTGATCTTTACTATATATATATATATATATATATATATATATATATATATATATATATATATATATATATATATATATATATATATATATATATATATATATATATATATATATATATATATATATATATTCAAATACTAGATGTTAATAGCATTGTTAGATTTTATTAATAGAAACCTCAAAGTTACGTGTATATCATATACATAGAGATTTCTTTTTCTATTTGATTTTCAATTTATTATTGTTATTGAAATTTTATTGTTTATAATATTATAGTAATGCGTTTTTCTTTCCCCATATATGTCAGATTCTTTACTCTTTACTCCTTTTGATCTGTCTTTTCTCCCATTCCAATCTATTTTGTTTTTCATCATTCTTTAAAACCTTTGAACCTTGCCTCTAGCACAAGCCGGTCAATATCCTCACTCACTATCAGGTTCTCTTTCTCCCTCTTTTTTGCAATATCCTCACTATTAGGTTCTCTTTCTCCCTCTTTTTTGCTACCCATAGTGAGATTTCAACTTTTTTACATTTCTTAGCCGGGCAGCAAGCATTTTATCATATGGCCCTTACGCTACTACTAACTCTGCAGCCATCTCCTTGACCAATATCTACAAAAGGAGGGTTATTAACCGGTGGATCGGTCTATCAACCGGTGGACCAGCTTATTACGTGTTAGATCATGCAAATATCCATCGGTCACATGACCCGTCCGAGTTACGAGTCGAATCGACTCGTACCGAGTCACCCCATGACTCGCAAAAATTGACCGAGTCAGTCACGAAAGCGAGTCAAGCCTACGAGTCGACTCTTTTGGTTTTATTTGACTCGACTCGTACGAGTCGACTCGTGACTCGTACGAGTTTAACAACTATGCCCAAATCCCACCTCAAACATCGAATCTAAAGTCGATTTCATCAACAGATCCTGCACAAAAAAAACAAAACAGAAAGAAAATGAATCAAAGCTACGATAATTCGTCGAATCTAAAGTCGATTTCATCGGAGGCGATGTCGAGGCCGTCAAGGACGGCGGAGATGAAGGAGACAGCCACGCCAAGGTTAATGGAGATTGAATTGAAGTTTAAAGAAGTGGAGTTGGATTGAATCTTTTGCTTATGCAGTAAAAAACATAGGAAAGCAATAGTGGTGAGGTTGGCACACGTGTGCACTTATTTCAGCAACACGTGTGCATGACTTGTCATATTTAGTCCACCTAAGCAACATGTAACCGGATAATATTATTAGAGTGACGTTAAGGTCCGGTGAGTCTAAAGTTCATACCCCTAGAAGGCTAAAAAAAAGTTCAGGGACCTTTTAAAACGGAACCTAAAACGTGGTTGGGCTACAGTGTAATTTTGCCTTAAAACAAAGCATAATCTTTGTAACACTTTCGTCTGATTAAGGTGTATTCTCAGGAATGGTGATCAGTTTTGAGATAATTGCAACTCTATAAGACTGCAAAGGGAGAAATGAGAAATGGAGCTTGGTATATCTCTTTGCCTTCCAACAATTTGATATTTTGTTTAATATTTTTTATCGCTTTTGATTTTAAAAGATTCAAATTGACAATCAAAAGTTAAAAGATCTCTATTTTACCAAATGTTATGCTTGACAAGTTAGTGAATAAGCACTTATTCAGTCACTTATTTCAACAAATACGTTACCAGATGCAGGTTATCCTTAATACACTTGACCTGATGCAATACCAGTTTTTCTCCAATGCATGTCAAATAGATATAGACTCAATACATATACCAGTAGAGTTTTACATGATACATACAAAAGTATTTACATATTCTGTTGGTATCAATTGCAATTCATCTTAACACCAAATAAAAGTATATCTAACAATTACATGTTGAAGAATCTTAACACTAACCTAAGAGCATGGTATTAAGATTAAGGGAAAAATAATACACACATCTAAAACCATGAATAGATTATCATCATTGCACAAGAATATAAGAAATTATTCGATTTAAAAAATCAATTTTTTTTAATTTGTTAGTACCTTGCTATTTTTGGTGGGTAGTGTTATTTTTAATTCTTTTAGGAAACACAGGACAGAATGTTTAGTGTAATGAGGATTGTAAGGTTATGTTTGATTCTGATCTAAAGTTGTATTGACGTATGGAATTTAAGTAATTAGGAATTATTGATGATGTTTGGGCAAATTGGATAAAAATTGAACTGTTATTACAAAATAGATATTGAGTATTGGTTTCAGATCGTAATGTGAGTTAAATTCATATATGTAATAGAATTGAGATAACCAGTAGCTGTGTGTGATTTATTGGAAAAGTTATGGTATCCGTTCTGTATTTCAGTGTATTATTGAGTTGAGTTATGAAATTAGTAGATTTGGAAAAGTCTTCTCCATTGATCCATAAAATCGTGTGAACCCATAAACATTAAATGTGAATTAAACAAACTCCATTTTTAAGTCAATGCAAATATACAGCTGGTTTGGTACAAGGGTTGTGCTATAGCTACCCCCAACACACACATTCATGGGGGTATACTTTGTAATTTTGTGTGTATGAGGGGTATGAATAGAATGAGCCTTGGTACAATCGTCGTTTACAAAGCTTAATTTGTTTCTTGCAACAAAAACAAACTCAGGTGACTTGTTCGAATGAGCATGATGAATATAAAAATACGAGAAGGAGCAATTGTTGCATATTGCTCTAAAACTGGCATCATGAACTCAAGAAAAAAAGTTCTTCAATGAACAAACTGTCGAACAGTTGGTGTGCAAAACAAATGTGCGAGAAAAACTTTATCCATAGTGTGAACATATGAACCGTAATCATTGAATGTGGTGATCGTACAAAAAAATGCTGGCTCAAAGATAGTATGTAATTAGCTTAATCAAAGGAATGATTGAGGACTGGTGAACACCATTGTAGCAAAAGAATCGTTAGGAATGATGATAGCAGCTGTGTATTTCTCTAATTGCGTTTCATATATTCTCTTGACTTGTTTTATGCTTCAAGATTTACAGAATTGCAGTAGTGAAAGAAGTCAAACGTGAACAGCTAATTTGTGTTAACACTTAATTTAATTTGTACTCGCTGCACCAGATTCATTCACGTTAAATCCTTTTGAAGGGCCTACCCACTATCCATTCACTCAATAGTCAATATGGAAGTCAAAGTCCTCCAACATTCGTTTTTTCTTCTCAGATAATCATGAGGAACATAATTCCAAGTGTAATGCGTTCCTTCGTGGAAAAATATGGCATTGACATAACGTAAAGGACGCTCCTCTGTGGAAAAAATATGACATTCCCTATATAAATTGGGGTTCAGAAACCATATTTTTTAGGGTTGATGGAACGTGAGGCTGAAATATTGCCCTCCTTCTCATTGATATCAACTATATATAAATACAAATATTACAGTTTACCACCTTTGACTTATAGACACGTACAAATAATACATAAATATATCCTAGTCTAATATAGCCCCTCAGTCTAAGGAGGAGGGTTACGGATGCTGGAGGAGGGTTACGGATGCTTAGACTGGAACGAAAGTCGCTGAAAAGAACACGTGGTAAACCCTTGGTGAAGATGTCTGCAAAATTGAATCGAGAAGGAACATGAAGAACGCGTATTTGGCCCTGCACTTTGTCTCGAACAAAATGAATGTCAATCTCAATGTGTTTAGTGCGTTGATGCTGAACTGGATTACCGGTCATGTAAATAGCACTAATGTTGTCACAGTAAACAATAGAGGTCCGAGACGGATGGTAGCCCAATTCAAGAAGAAGGTTCCTGAGCCACAAATTTCAGCAACGACATTGGCGACCGCCCTGTATTCAGCCTCGGCGCTAGATCGGGAGATAGTCGTCAGTCGTTTCGAGGACCAAGAAATAAGATTATCCCCTAGGTAGATGCAGTAGCCGGATGTGGAACGCCTGGTGTCAGCGCATCCTCCCCAATCTGCATCTGTATAAGAGACAAGTGATGAAATCTGACCGGGGCGCATATGAAGACCCATAGACTGTGTGCCTTTCACGTATCTGAGGATCCGTGTTAAGGCATGGAGGTGACCGGACCTTGGGGCATGCATATGCATACAAATTTGTTGAACTACATATGAAATGTCTGGTCTCGTGAAGGTTAGGTATTGCAAGGCCCCGGCAAGGCTGCGGTATTAAGTAGGATCATCAATTAAGTCCCCAGAATCGGCAGAAAGTTTACCAGTTGTGTCAACAGGAGTTTGAACCGGGTTGCAAGTATCCATTTTAGCACGACGTATAATGTCTTGGGCATATTTCTGTTGAGATAAAAAGAGTCCACCATCTTGGCGAGTGACCGAAATACCCAAGAAATAGCTCAGCGGACCCAGATCTTTCATTGCAAATTCCTTGGCTAACTGAGACATGAGACGAGTTTTGAGTACCGAAGAAGAAGTAGTCAAAAGGATGTCATCAACATACAAAAGTAGATAAGCGGTTTCAGCCCCGTGTCAATAAATAAATAGTGAGTGATCGCTAGAACTATGATGAAATCCCAAAGATGTGACATAATCCGTAAATCGTTGGTACCAGGCTCGTGGAGCCTGCTTGAGACCATAAAGGGATCGTTTGAGTCGACAAACGTGATTGGGAAATTATCGATGTTTAAAACCAGGAGGTTGATGCATGAAGACAGTCTCAGATAAGTGCCCATGAAGGAATGCATTTTTAACGTCCAACTGATTTATAGCCCAATTGTGATGCAACGCAGTACTGAGAACAGTCCTGATGGTAGCCGGTTTAACCACCGGACTGAAAGTTTCAGCGCAGTCCACTCCTACCTATTGTGACCTGCCATCACAAACTAAACGTGCCTTATAGCGCTCAAGAGAGCCATCAGATTTAGTTTTGTGTTTAAATATCCACATACACCGTATTATATTCATGTCTGGACGACGAGGAATAAGCTCCCAAGTGTTATTATCGATAAGAGCATGAAACTCATCAGTCATGGCTTGGGTCCAAATCGGAGATGTCAGGGCTTCGGCTGGGTCTTTAGGGATGGGTACAAGGGAAGAGGAGTTAAGGTTGAAGGTTTGTTTTGGCTTGGAGTTTCCGGTCATACTACGGGTTTGGATATGGCGAACCGACCTGGCTGGACCTGGACAGTTTTGGGTAGGGATAGAGGTTGGTTGAGGAGGAGGCGAGGTAGAAATGGTAGGATTTTGTGAGGGTTGGTTCTGTTTTGATCGGCGACTGTAGGTTTTGAGTGTAGTAGGTGGGTCGTGGTTAGTCATATTTGAAGGAGGAGGAGTAGACGGGGGTGGCCGGTGTATGGGCTGGGTAGGAGGGTGATTAGGTAGGGAAGCTGTAGATAACGGATCAGGCGTTTGGACAGAGGTCCAAATAGATGGGTGAGGGTCAGAAGAGAGGTTTGAGTGAAGAAATTCATAAGAGGGGGCTGGGTTGCTGTTTTTGGCAAAGGGGAAAATATTTTCATCAAATTCTACATGACGAGAAATGATGATTTTGTGGGAAGAAAGATCATAGCATTTGTACCCCCTGTGGTTCGAGGGGTACAAACACAAGGAGAAGAGCAGTTTGCTAACTTGAGAATGGAGGTGGAAGGAAGTAAGGGGTAACATAAGCAACCGAAGGTTCGGACGTGTGTGTAAGTGGGGTGGAGACGATATAAAAGACGGGTAGGGGTGAGATTGTTTTTGGTTTTAGAAGGAAGAATGTTAAGAATATATGTAGCCATGGAAAGGGCGTGGTGTCAGAAAGAAGGGGGAAGAGAGCAGTGGGTAAGAAGAGTGTGGACAATATTATTTATGGATCGAATTTTTCTTTCGGCTTTACCATTTTGAGCTGATGTGTAAGGACAGGAGAAACGGAAGACCAATCCATTTTCGGTACAAAAATTGTGAAAAGATTGGTTATTATATTCAGTACCGTTGTCGTATTGGAAAGTTTTAATGGGACGTTCGAATTGGGTTTTGATTAGTGTTTGGAATATTGAAAAGGCGCGAAAGACATTTGATTTGTTGGATAAAGGGTATGTCCACAAGAAATTAGTATAATCATCCAAAAATAATATATAATAATGATGGCCACCTGTGCTAAGCACGGGTGATGTCCATACGTCACTGTGCACGATATCAAAAGGAAGAGATGTACTAGATAAAGAATCATGAAAGGGTAATTTAACTTGTTTGCCAAAAACACATGATTGACATAAACGTTTATCAGAAAACTTAGAAACAGAAATAGACTTTTGTTTATTTAAAACACGCAATAAAGAAGAGCCCGGATGTCCCAAGCGATGGTGCCATATGTCTTGAGAGAGAGCAGCAAATGTGGAAGGACTTGTGAAGCGAGTGGAAGGTAATGAAAGTGGGTAGAGGTCTCCGATGCTGTCACATCGGAGGATGGGGATCTTGGTCTGGAAATCCTTCACAAGAAAGCCAAACGGATCAAATTCAATAGCAACTAAATTATCAGTTGTAAGACAACGAACAGATAATAAGTTTTTGATAAGGTTAGGTGCAACAATAATATTTTGAAGTTTAAGAGGTGGATAAGGTGGTTTAAGGGTTGTGTGTCCAGTACCGAGAGTATGTATTTGAGACCCATTGCCAACGACGATATTGTTTAACATGCTATTATTGACATAAGTTGAGAGATTACATGTCGTGTTGGTCATGTGATTTGTTGCACCGGTGTCAAGGTAGAACTAGTTCTGGTCTGGGTTAAGAGTCATCGTATGCATGGCTTGTTCTATGTTGGTTGGAGTGTAAGATGACTCTGATGAAGCATAAGCAACCCGGGAGGGTGGTGCTCCAAGTATCCCCGGTGACTGTGAAGGAGGTCGTTGACCAGGAGCTGTCGGGTAGGGGCAAGGGGGTACGTTCCAGGGCTGATTAAACCAGTTCCAGGACTGAGATTGGTTGTTCCAGGGCTGTGGAGGGTAGAAAGCATATGGACCTGCATTGTTACCATAGTTGGAACGGCCTCGAGATCGACCCCGTCCACGACCGCGTCCCCCACGACCTCACCCATGCTGCCATGAAGGATCAGACCCACGACCACCTTGCTGCCGATGGGGCTGATAAGGGTCCTGGAATCCGCGGCTGGTGGTTTGGAAGGCTTGAGGAGAGCCGGATGCATCAGTAGGAAGTTGTGTGGAAGGAGCGGCTACTGCGGTGGACAGGAGGGCTGTCCCGGAGGTCTGATGTGCCTTGCGAGATTCTTCCAGAATGAGTCGAGATCGTGCTTCAGAAAAAGAAAAATCAGGTAGAGGGGTGGTTTGTTGAATGAGCAGGCCTACCCCTTCATACTGATCATTTAAACCGGCGATTAGTTGGAGTACTAGTTGTTGTTCGGTGACTAGGGCATCGACATTGGAGAGTTTATCTGAAAGAATCTTGATTTCTTTGCAGTAGGCAGCCATGTTTGAAAAAGACGAAAGCTTGGTATTGGAGAATTGATTCTGTAGGCAGATAGCCCTAGTAGCTCGGTTGTCTCGAAAGAGATTGGACAGAGAAGTCCATGCATCCTCTGCAGTCACATTAGGTTTAATAATTGTATTTAGAAGGTCTGTAGAAATTGTACCATAGATCCACTGTAGAACGATTGCATCAAGACGTTTCCATAGTTCCTTGGAAGTGGCAGGAGGATCTTTGGGTTTGTCTTTGTCTGTCACAACAGGTGCCTCTGATGCAGCAGGAACTTCACCCGGAAGAATGTGATCAAGAACTTCATAGGCACAACAATGGATCTTAAAGAGTTCAGCCCATGATGTATAAGGACCGGTTTCTTGTTCTAGGGTGATCGGGATGAAATTCTTGATGTTTGTTACTGTGATTGCTAGGTGAAGTCTGTCCATTGAGGGAGAAAGGTGAGAGGAAAGAAAGGAGTTCGATGGAGAAGGAGAGCACAACAGCAGCAGAAGAACGATTAAAGAAGTGAGAGGTAGGGCTGGCTGAGGATCCTAGAGGTAGGGCCGGCAGTCACGCTCTGATACCATGATGGAACGTGAGGCTGAAATCTTGCTCTCCTTCTCATTGATATCAACTATATATAAATATAAATATTACAGTTTACCACCTTTGACTTATAGACACGTACAAATAATACATAAATATATCCTAGTCTAATAAGGATAAACATGGCAAAGCAAATAATGTGTCCATCAAACTTCTTCCTTTTCTCCCTACTAATCATCACACTCTCCCTCACACCAAATATTTC
>JAKNSD010000061.1:0-73346 GCA_023525715.1 Cichorium intybus | reverse complement strand
AAATAAAGTTTCCCTTTTTGTATCAGATGACAAAAAATGAAAAAAAAGTAAATTACATAAACAGTCCCCGAAGCATTCCAAGCATTCCAAAACTAACAGAAAGAACCTAACTATCCGATTTTCACTATATGAGTTACTAAGGTTTGCAAAATACAACAAATCGGTCCCTGATGTATCGAAATAGTTCACAGGTCCATATGAAATGACTTTCTTACCCTTTCTTATTTCTTTTATCTTTTTATTTATATTCTTTTTATAATTAAAAATAAAAAATTAAAAAACCCACCCCACCCACTCTCTCTCTCCTCCGGTGATTTTCTTTCCGTGATTAACTCTAATTGGGTAATCCTGTAACTAATAAATCTTCCTTACGGAGCTCCCATGGAAATTTCCAACAGCAAGCAATTGGGTAATCCTGTAATCCGGAATGGAATCGTGGGTCTTTCCGATCTGGCGATGAACGGTATGATGGGTGGGATGGTCGGCGGCGTTACCGTTGCTGTAGGATCTCCGATCACGCACATCTGCTGCTTATTCTTCCTGTTTCATTCGATTTCACTGGTGCTGCTGTTCAGTAGTGCGTCTTCATCATCTTCCATGGGTGGATCATGCAACCGATCATGGATCCCATCGCTGTGTTCCCTCCTCTGTTCTCTCGGATTGATCTAGGCCGTTCGTTACAAGACAGGCACATAATCGCATCTGGAGAAATGACTGGAGAGGGAGAAAGAAGATAGGGGCATCAAATGGAGGAGTTTAAGAAGAAGGTTTAGAGTTTGATTTACTAAAGGAAGTTGATGCACTGTGAAAAATGGTTAACGAGAGACTTTGTTACTCTGTTCTTTTTCACTATTTCTTGCTTAGTTCTTTTTCACTGCATAATGTATCAAACTTTTCCATCTTCTAAGCAATCAACGACTTTAATGGACGTGAACCGTGCAAATGTTTCATTGCCTACTGTTATGAAGGTACAAGAAACGTTCTTACAGTCGTAGTTATTGTAATCCAATTTGAATCTAAGACCCTATGTTATGATTGAGCATAGCACACTCCCGTAATCGTTCAGTGCATTGGGCAGACTAAGAGAGGCATTCTCTATAACATCGTAAAGGGTAAAACCATCGTTAATCAAACTAGTATCAAGGACAAAAGAATTGGGATAATCGAGCTTGAAAACGACATTCACAGAGGTTAAAGAACTTTCAGATCCTAAACCGACCATACAGAGCTTCCAGAATCCGAATCCCAAAACACTAATATACTAAACCCAGCTCCGATGTTCTTACGAGGCTTGAATTGTGGTGGCTGGACCGTAAATAGCCATAATCTTCGCTGTGGAGTATTGTCAGAGAAATAATCAATGATGTTCGGCCCAACGAGATTAAGAACAACATTAACCTTAACAATCCCTTTCCATTACGTCTCGTAAGCTTTCCAGGGAGGGAGAGAGAGAGAGAGAGAGAGAGAGAGAGAGAGAGAGAGAGAGAGAGAGAGAGAGAGAGAGAGAGAGAGAGACGTGGGGGTGGGGGTAGGGGTGGGTGGGGTATTTTTTTTCTAATAAAATAAATAATAAATTCAAAGAAAAAGAAAATAGAAATTAAAAAGGGTATTTTAGTCTTTTTACTTTACTCAGGGACCGATTTGTAGGATTTTACAAATCTTAGTGACTCATATAGTGAAAATCGAATAGTTGGGTTCTCTCTGTTAGTTTTGGGATACTTCAAGGACTGTTTCTGTAATTTACTCTGAAAAAAAGGAAAGTACGTTCCTGTTAAGCACGAATCGATCTTGTCATTTTTTGCATTAGATCACAAAAATAGACAAATGAAAGTAAGTTAGTATTTAGCGTGAAAATAGAAACTAACTTAACCTTTTTGCATTAAGTCACAAAAAGTAGAAGAAGGAAAGTATGCTGCTATTAACCATGAAAAAATTGAGCAAAGTTGGTTTTTTGCATGATGTCACAAAAATAGACAAATGAAAGTATCTTAGTTTGACATTTCACCCCTCCATTAGTCGGTGATATACTCTATAAATCCAGGAAACTAATGAAATATCAAGGAAAATTTGAAATTGCTTGTCAGCGTACATATGGTAATTAGGATCTTCAGGTTTGCACAATTAATGACTCATTGGTGCAACTACATTCTCAAAATGAGATTGACATTGTAAAGTTGTCATGGGATTCAAAATAATAATATTAAAAGGCTACCAGACAAAATTTGTTGTAACGGGTAAAAGTTTAGGCCAAAACTAAAAAAGAGATTCAAAATAAAAATATTCGAAGTTTTAGGGGCCAGTATTGAAAACAATTAAAGTTTTAGGAACAAACATGAAAACAATGAATGTTTACTATAAACAAGAGGGTCAAAACTTAAAATATTGAAAGTTTTGGTGTCAAAATTGAAATCAATAAAAGTTTTAGTGGCAAAATAAAAGTCAATGAATTTTTTGTTGATAAATTGAAAACAAATAAAGTGTACTGTTGTTTTGCCAAAACTAAAAATACTTAAAAGTTTTGGGACTAAAACTCAAAACATTAATAGGTTTTGGATGCAAAATAGAAAACAACATATTTTACTATTGGAAATTATCTATAGGTTCAAGGCCAAATCCAAAAAAAATAACTTTTTTAGTGGCAATTTTGAAAAGCAACAAAACTTTAATGCCATAATTTAAAAACCTTAAAATCCACTTTTCATTCTTGGCAATAATGGTATATATTAATGACAAAGACATAATCATTTTATATAACAATTTTCTCATTGGCCCATCCACTCATACACCTACCAAAGCTTGTTTTGTTGATAAATTTTACTTTTTTTTTTGAACAGCGAAGATTTCATTAGAAGGAAAGCCAATGCTTAAGCCAGAAGCTCAAGCACAAAACAACAACAGTTAAAATTAACAGGAGAAATACACCAAGAGTGCCAACTAAACTACCAAACTTAGATCTAGCTTTAATATAGTTAAACGCCAAAAGACACAAATCATCGAAAACAACAACAGATCTTCTCTCCTTCCGGAACAATCTAGCATTTCTTTCTTTCCAAATCACCCATAAGGAAACATACACCAACAAAAGCAACAAGCTATACATCACCTTGCTCCCCTTGAATCCCAAAAGTAACTCCACCAAGTTCATGCAGACTGTGGGCAACGACCAAGAATCCCAGACCACTGCGCGCACCAACCTGTTCCAAATGAGCGCCTAAAACTCACACGATTAGAAAACATGATCAAGGTGTTCTTCATCCGCGCCATAGAACACACAGAGGGAAGATGGAACAGAAATGTTTCTATTGACCAGATTAGAGAGCAAAGGAATTCTGTTTAGAAAAAGCCTCCAGGCGAAGCAGTTCAGCTTAATAGGAATCCAATTAATCCACCTAAAAGTAGCCCTTTGAGATGCCATTTGACCGTAGTTAAGGTTTCTAAGAGCCTTAACAGAAAAATCCCCTTGACTACCATCTCTCCACAGCCACCTATCATTGTTCTTCTTAAAGTGAAAATTTTCAAAACACCACATAAGTTATGAAATTGAGTAGATTCTCTTCCGTTTCTTAAAGTTATTTTCCGGCACCAATTAAATTTAAGATTACCACCCTCATCCAAAGCAATTCTATCACTAATATAACAATCTTTCATAGTCTCTAACGAGTAAAGATTTAGGAAGCAATCCTTAAGTTTCAGCCCACCGTGCCTCGCATCTTTCCACAAAAGAGTATCGTTACCCCTGCCAACTTCCTTCTTAAATAAAGAAGCCAAATCCACACCCCTTTTACCAAACTCACTAGTAAAGGCTCGAAATGTCAAACCAAGTTCCTTTAAGCGACGTTTTTTGCAATCGGAGTACCATCAACAAACGTGACATTGTGAATAGCATTTAGACATATCACCCAAAAGGAGTCGACATCAACTTTTAACCTCCACCACTTAGCAAGAAGAGCTAAGTTAGCCAAGTTAAGAAAAAAAACACCTAGCCCACTATATGCTTTAGGTTTAGTGACAATTTCCGTAGCCACCTAATTTATTTTCTTCACATTCGTAGATCCTCCCCAAAGAAAGCTCCGTCTAATACCTTCGATTTTGTTAATCACCTTGGAGGGGGCTTTAAAAAGAGAGAAATAATACAACGAAAGATTACTCAAGACCGAATTAATTAAGGTGAGTCTACCTCCAAAGGAAAGATTCTTGGATTTCCAAGCCGAAAGTTTTTTGTTGAATTTATCAATTACGGGGCTCCAATTTTTCCAACCTCATATTAGCACCAACCAGAAGACCCAAGTAAATGAAGGGAAGTAAAGCGAGTTCACATTTCAAGATACTAGCAATCCGAATGACTTCAGAATTTTCAACACCAATGCCATATACCTTACTTTTAAATAGATTTACACTAAGACCTGAAGCAAGAAAAAAACATCTAAGAAATCTATTAAGATTAATAAGATTTATCTCCGACCACTCACCAAGAAAGGTGACATCATCCGCGTACATGAGATGGGATAGAGAAATCCCATGCGAAGGAAAGGAAACCCCACGAAAATAAGGTAACCCACACGCCTTCTCAATGCAAACTTTGAGACCTTCCATAGCAACAATAAAGAGGAACGGTGAAAGAGGATCCCCTTGCCTCACCCCGTAGTAATATCAAATTCTTTAGTGGGAGAGCCATTAACCAAAACTGAAGCCCTCCCCAAGGAAAGACATGTCATAATCCATCTTCTCCATTTCCAACCAAAGTCCATTTGTTCCATAATCGAGTCTAAAAACTCCCAACTTAAGGAGTCAAAGGCTTTATCGAAGTCGACCTTAAATATCAACATTTTCTTCTTACATTTTTTCCCAAGAAATAATCTCATTAAAAATAAGAGGGCCATCTAGAATACTTCGACCTTCAACATATGCATTTTGAGTCGGGCTGATAATTTTATTCATCATACTTTTAAGTCTATTAGCCAAAACTTTGGAGAGAACTTTATAAATGCTAGGGGTGTGCACCAAACCGCATAAACCGCACAAACCGCCTACACCGCACCACACCGCACCGCATAATGCGGTTTGCGGTTTATACTTACGAAACCCCGGTTCAAACCGCTCCGCACTATATATATATATATATATATATATATATATATATATATATATATATATATATATATATATATATATATATATATATATATATATATATATATATATATATAAAATGAAATTACCGTATTAAAACCGCAGAAACCGTATTCAAAAAAAAAAAAAAATATATATATATATATATATATATATATATATATATATATATATATATATATATATATATATATATATATATATATATATATATATATATATATATATATATATATATATAGGGCTAAGTTATAATAAGAATGACAATATTGTGTTATCCTGTAACCAAATCCTGACCATCAGATTTCATTCTCGTAACAATGAAAAAAACACATTCTTGACAGAATAAGTTCTTGACAGAATGAGTTCTTACCATTCTTAAAAGAATGAACTAAATTTTGTACATTCTTAAAAGAATGTGTTTTAAATGAGTGGTCCATATTGAGTTTCATGGTTACACAATACTTGTATGGATATATTTGATCCTAGCCCTATATATATATATATATATATATATATATATATATATATATATATATATATATATATATATATATATATATATATATATATATATATATATATATATATATATATATATATATATAGATGTAGGTTCAAATACAAATCATAAATATTGTGTGAATGTAAGACCAATTGTGGTCCAATCATTCATAACGGATAAGAAGGTAAATTATCACAACAACCAATTAATTATTATTTTAATTTCTCCACTAATTTAGGTAATTGATCATTATCTCCAAATTTATATCATTCTTTCTCTTCTTGTACAGAACGAAACATCAAAACCCTACAAAAAATATAAAGACGGCGGTTGAACGGGAAAATCACCATCGTTAGCGGCGACTTTTCTTTTGCTCCAAAATTCTACTAATTCTTCATTCTTCCAATTTTGTTCGATACATGTATAGAATTTTGTTTAATATGCTCCAAATTTTTTGAAGCAATTCTTCCTATTTTTGGAAGAAGTAAATATCACTTTCGGCATTGCATACTTCCGGCCAAATTGGTTGAAATGTAAATTTCCATGGGTATGTTTTTTTTACAGTGATTTTGACAGTAAATTTCTATAGCTATTCAACATTCGAAATTTTAACCCTAAAATTATATCAAAAGCATGAAAAAATAGATTGAGAAAGTCAATTTGGAAATATTACGAAAAGTCTTATGATTTGTGTTTTGATATAAAATTTTCTTGTTGTTTCCGGAAACGACGTTTTTCTATATGTGAATATCTTGTTGTTTCCGGAAACGACGTTTTTCTATATGTGAATATCGCTTTTGAGTTTTCAAAAATCTCAGATTAATTTATCGAATTGCATGCTTGATATTATATAGAAGAATTATTCATTTTTTTCATGTTTAATTGTATATGTCGTATAATAACTTGGTGTGGTGGGTTATGAATTTTTTTTTTTCTATATTTGCTGTAGAAGAACACATACTCGAATTCTTCAAGAATGCTTCCATTCTTTAACAATTGTTTAGTTACGTACCTAATATATGTTGTAAATTCTCCCAATTTATTTTAAGGTTTTGCGTACCTAATATATGTTGTAAATTCTCCCAATTCCTGGTCTTTTTTTCTTTGCTTAGGGTTGGATTGAGGCACGATGGAAGGGAGGTGAAAACAGAAGAAAGGGGAATTCAATTGTCGGAGGACTTTGTCAACAGAAGAGGAATTCGAAAAGTACAGAAATAAGCAAAGTAAAGAGCCATTCTTTGAGAATGCTGTCAAAGTTCATATTCTCCGAGAATGCTGTCAAAGTTCATATTCTCCGAGAATGCTGTCAAAGTTCATATTCTCCGAGAATGCTGGTTTACGAGTATGCAGAACAGTTCGTATTCTCCAAAAATGCTAGTTTACGAGTACACGCAGAACTTGAAAAATGCTGTCAAAATTCATATTATCTGAGAATGCTGTCAAACTTCATATTCTCCGAGAATGGAACACATCATCAAACTTGATTGTTGAAGGTTAGTATGTGTTATTCTCTAAAAATGGAACACAAAAATTGAACCAATTCTTGAAGAATGGAATGCAGAAAACACGATTTTATTGAATGGAAAACATCATGAAAGTTGATTCTTGAAGAATGGAATGCAGAATTGAAGAATGGAATGAAAAAGAATGTAATACAGAAGAATGGAAAACAGCATCGAAGTTGATTCTTTAAGAATGTTCATTCTTTTTTAATTCTTATTCTTTTAGAATAGTATTACTTTGATGTAATTTTCTTCAGTGACTCATCATTCTTTAAGAATGTTTTGGTGTTATGTGAAATATCATCTACTGCAACTTACGACAGTATCATTTTTTTACTTCGAGATTTGTTGAAAAACTCATTTAAAAGTCAAATTTGATTAAAAACACGTTAAATTAAAATTGAAAAATTAAACCTGATAAAGGAAATGTTCAAACTCGCATCCTGTAAATCCGCCACTTCCTAATTAATTTAAACCAAAAAGTCATAATTAATTTTTTTCCTTTTAATTACCATCATGTCATTATGATCATAACCCTCTATTTTTTTGATCTAATAGCCACAAATTGGTCCTACAGTCTCACAATACTTAGAAAATGTATTTAATACTAACTATATATATATATATATATATATATATATATATATATATATATATATATATATATATATATATATATATATATATATATATATATATATATATATATATAAATAATGAAATTACTGTATTTAAACCGCAAAACCGCCCGCACTAAACCGCACCGCATAACGCGGTTTAGAACCTTTACGGTGCGGTCTGTTGTTTAAAAAATTCCCAAACCGCATATGTGGTGCGGTCTGTGGTTTTGCCTCTAAACCGCACCGCGCACACCCCTAATAAATGCAACCCACAATATTGATAAATTTGACTAGACCATTTTTTTACGAATAACTGAGTCCAAACTTTATAACTGATATACACACGCGATACGCCTTCAATAGCTGGCCCAAAAGAAAATCAGAAACACGGCTTCGGTTTCATATCTAGGGCGTGTTTGGCACGGAGCTTTTGGGAACGTTTGAGAGCTTATAGCTTCTAGTGTTTAGGAAATAGCTCTAATAAAAACCAAAAGCTTCGTTCGGCGACACGAACTTGAAGCTTTTATTTTAAACTAAAAGCTAGTATTTTAAAAAGCTAGTTGAAGTAGCGTTTAACAAAAAACTCTACCAATTATACCATTAATTACTAGAATACCCTTAAAACTATAACCAATAATTACGTAAATGTCTTTTTATGTAATTTTACGTATTTTAAAAGCTCCCATCTACTTTTGCCGAACAGTCATATACAAACTAAAATTCACACTTCCAGCTTCCAGTTTCCGGCTAGTCGGCTACCGGCTATCCGCTATCCGCTATCCGCTACCTAGCAAACGCGCCCCTAATCTCCATAGTCAACTCTCACGACATTGGTCAACTCCTAACATCGTTGTCGCTTCTCTATCTCGCCTCTCACGTTTTCTAAACAGTCAATTCTTATCCTCTGTCTTTGTATCGCAGTTTGAAACAATGACGAGGACGAGCCGAACACGATTCACATTCCGCCTCAGTTCGGTGTCTCGCCGCTCCGATCTGGCAGCTCAATCGCCTCTCGTAGCCTGATCGCCACCCTGCCCGGTGAGTATTCGACATTTTAGTCAAATAAGGTTATAAGTGTTTACATGTGATTGTGAATCTGCATTCTACATCACTTGACCTAGTTTTTTTTTTCTATTTTATATGTGTTTGTGTAATTTCGCAAAACTCTAAGCTAAAAAGGAAACGGTTGATTCCACAGTCAGTTAATCAAATACTTAACAGATGTCTAATTCGAGTATAAAAATTGGCGGATCAAGGAACGGACCTAGCGATTAGTGTTGTCCGGTCAAAATGTTCCAAACTCCACAAGTAAATCAATTAAAATTATAAAATTCACAAAATCGCATAACGACTTTAACATAAATCTATTACCTGATTTGAAAGTTCAAACCATTGACAATATAACAGTAAAAAAACACCAACTTTTATTGGTATTAAATTGTTTGTTTATCATAGTTCACAATGAGTCAACTCAAATTTGGTGTTCAGATCTGTCGCACACTCGCACCCAAAAATCAGAAGTTATGACTCCTAATTTTCATTACAAATCACGTCATCATCAGGGGCGGATTGAAGCTTTGAGTAGGGGGGGAGGTGCCCCCAATGACTTCAAAAATTATTTGTTAGATATGGTTAATTTTGGGTCAAAAAAATTATGCAATATAAAAGGCCCCAACCAAATATATTTATATGTTAGTGGACTTCATTTATTGGGGGCACTATGGGCTAAATATTTTAATTGAGTCCAAAAGCTTTTTTCTTGATAGAGCAAGTGGACGTATACTTTGCTGGGAATTGGGAAACACAAGAAACAAAAGCTCCCTTTTTTCCCCATTTTCTTTTCCCTCCTCTATCTTCTTTCAGCGACACACAGCAAAGCCAACATTTTCATCTTTATTTTTTTTCTTTGATTCCTTTGGAGTTTGGTCAACATTCAAGTTCAAGATTCAAGAGAGCTTTCAATTTCTTTATTTTATTCTAGGTAAGGTAACCTTATTCTTTATTTTAATATTATAAACCCTAAATTTCTAATTAATAGTTATATACTTGTTATTTGTTAACTGATGTTTCATTATTTATTTAATAGATTAGATAAATCATACATAATGTTATTTAGTTTGTGAAAATTAAATTAGTTGATTAATTGTTATTGTGTATTTGTGTATATCTCTTATTTTGACAGAAAAATGGAAAATTACTACAAAAGGAAAACATCATGTCCATCTTCATCAACATCAACACCCGATATTGGTACTTCTATTCCAATTTCTCATTATAAAACAATGTCAAGTTTGGTTTCTTTATTTCCGGAGGTTCTTAACGTCCTTGAATATGTTGCAAAGGAAGGTAAAAATGGAGTTAGTCGGAACCAAGCACATGGTGTTACTTTGTATTTCGAAACATTTGATTTTGTGTTTTATTTACACCTAATGTTGCGAATTTTAGAGGTTACAAATATGTTATCTCAAGCTCTTCAAAGAAAAGATCAAGACATAGTTAAAGCGGTTTCATTGGTAGAAATGACAAAGAAAAAATTGCAAAGGATTAGAGATGATGGGTTTGAGGATCTTTTAGAGGAAGTATATGCTTTTTGTGAAAAGTATGAAATTACAAAAGTAGACATGTCGGAAAATTATGCAAGAAACCGAAGACAAAATACCGACATCAACAATCAACATCATTATAAAGCCGGTTTTCTAACTTGAATGGAATCGCCGATCTTTCTAGAGTCATGGTGGAAACAAGAAAACACATTTCTTATTACTTGGTGTATCGACTAGTAAAGTTGGCATTGGTTTTGCCCGTTGCAACAGCGACAGTTGAGAGATGTTTTTCGGCCATGAAGCTTGTGAAATCGGATTTAAGGAATCGGATGGGCGATGATTTTTTGAATTGTGCTTTGATTTGTGCCGTTGAAAAAGAAGAATTAGCTAAGGTTACAAATGAAGTTGTAATTGATCGTTTCCACGAGATGGCAAGTCGTTGAGGACAATTATAGTATTTGTTTAAACATGTTTTTGTAATGTAACTTTGTTTCTGACTTACCGATATTCATAACTATTTTGACCCGACTTGGAAAAAAATTTAATTTAGTATTTTTGTGCCCCCAATGTTTATAAATCCTAGATCCGCCACTGGTCATCATAATACTTAACAACAAAAGCTTTGATTAACGATATCCTTAAAATATTTCGTATAAAAACATAACGTGTTTAAAAAAACGAAAAATTAAATGAGAAATATTTAATTATTAGTTAAAGTTAATTTAAACATCATGCGTGTTCGACAGTAGAAGTCTCTAGCTTTTATTTCAAATAGTTTTTAGGAGCTTTTAGCTTTTTTAGCTTTTAATTTTCATATTATTTTATATTTTTAAAAACTAACAGCTAATTATGCCGAATACTTCTGCACAAATAAAAGCTACAGCTATCAGCTATCAGCTTCCAGCCGTCAATTACTGGATACTGGTTACCGACTTCCTGCTACTAGCTACAAATCGATTACTATTAGCCCCCGCGAACTTTTATATATATTTCAAGAATGCCAACAACTTAAAGTTGGGCTTTGAAAACTAACAACCTGAAGCATCTTTTAGTCTCTATCAAATGGAAAACATGTTGCAGTTGGGTCCTAACGAAATGAAAGGATCATTTGGGACGACGATGGCAAGACTAAAATCGTGCAAACTCTAATTTCATAGGGAGAACACACGGTCTATTCAATCCAGTTTGTGTCCGATGTAAATGGCAAAATGCTTCCTTCACAAGAGACAAGTCCATGGAAAACCCTCTGGATTGAAGTTTGATATCGTAATTTTCACCATGTCCATCTACTCATCTCTCTATAACTTTGATTCAACTAATTAAAAGCAGTTTTTATTTTCGGGAATTTAAACTGCAGGCGACGATTGATGACCCAGGGGAGTATTTGACTTCTGTAAGTGGTCAATATGGCGCAAAAAAATTGGTTTCATTACGTTGAAGACCAACAAACGTATGTTTGAACCCTTTGGAAATGTTATTAAGGGCTCGCTTCCGAACTTTGTGTATAATTTCAGTCCAAAGTCTTCGTTTGGGGGATTTCATGGTAGTGTTTACAAGTCTCGTGTGTGTTCCATTGGGGTCTATGTTAGGCCCCTTGGATGGATTGCTGGAACTTAAGCTGAAATAGATGATAGTGTTTGATATTGTGGAAAACCCTCGTAGGGTTTACGTTGTATTGATATCAGTATAAATAGATTACAAAGTTACACAAAAGCCCCTAAACTATATACAATAATATAAGGAGGACTAAACAATAAATAAAGTCTAACACACCCCCGTAGTTTGAGCGGGAGGTTCTCTAACACTCAAACTATTTCTAAAATCCAAAAACAATTGTGATGGAAGGCCCTTTGTAAATATATCTGCATACTGATAAGCCGATGGAACATGCAAAACTCGCACGTGACCAATCGCAACGCGTTCCCTAACGAAATGTAAATCAATTTCCACATGCTTGGTACGTTGGTGCTGTACCGGGTTTGAGGCTAAATACATGGCACTGACATTATCACAGAAGACAACGGTGGCACGAGAGAGAGGACATGAAAGCTCGAGTAAGAGATTTCGAAGCCAAGCAGCTTCAGCCACAACATTGGCTACCCCCTGATACTCAGCTTCGGCACTTGAACGAGAAACAACGTGCTGACGTTTGGAGGACCAACATATGATATTGTCACCAAGATATACACAGAACCCGGATGTGGACCGACGTGTCATAGAACAGCCAGCCCAGTCAGCATCAGAGTACGAGACCAAGCGATCGACGACTGACGGACGAATATGAATGCCATGCATCAAGGTGCCTTTAAGATAACGCAGAATGCGTTTAAGGGTAAGGAGATGCGGAATCCGCGGATCATGCATAAAGAGACAGATCTGTTGGACAGCATACGAGATATCTGGCCGAGTAAAGGTCAGATATTGGAGAGCTCCAACGAGGCTGCGATAGAGAGTGGGGTCAGGGACGGGATCTCCATCAGCAGAGAGCTTTGGTTTCGTGTCAGTCGGGGTGCTACAAGGATTGCAGTCAGACATTTCTGCACGAGCAAGAATCTCCTGAGCAAAGGCAGTTTGAGACAAAAACAGTCCCGTAGAACTGCGAGTAGCAGCAATGCCAAGAAAGTAAGAGAGCTGACCAATGTCAGACATAGGAAATTCAGAGGATAGGCGCTTTATCACGTGAGCAATGAGAGAGGGAGAGGAGGCGGTGATGATGATATCATCGACATAAAGGAGAAGGTAGATAGTGTCAGAACCATGGTGGTAGGTGAAAAGAGAGATATCAGATTTACTGCTGCGGAAACCAATAGAGGAGATGTAGACGGAAAACCGCTGGTACCAGGCACGAGGGGCCTGTTTAAGACCATAAAGAGCTTTCTTTAGACGACACACATGATTGGGAAATTGCGGGTGAACGTAGCCAGGTGGCTGACGCATAAAGACAGTTTCAGCAAGATCGTCATGGAGGAAAGCATTTTTAACATCAAGTTGATGAATAGGCCAATGCTTTGAGACAGCGATGCTGAGAACAGTCCGAATGGTGGCAGGTTTGACAACAGGGCTGAAGGTATCATCAAAGTCGAGACCCGCCTGTTGAGAGAACCCTTGAGCAACAAGGCGACCTTTGTACCGATCAAGGCGACCAGCACTGTCAAATTTATGACGATACAGCCAGCGACAGCCAACGATGTTAGCAGAGGGAGGTTTGGGAACCGGTTCCCAAGTGTGGTTTGAAAGAAGAGCCGACATTTCTGCATCCATGGCAGCTCGCCAGTGAGGATCGCACATAGCTTGAGCCGTGGATTTTGGAAGGGGAGAGATATCAGAAGTGGCAGAAAGGTTGAAAATTTGTCTAGGCCGAAGGGAACCTGTCCGAGACCTAGTGACCATGGGATGTCCGGCAGATTGGGTGGGAACCGTAGAGGACGAGGGAGCGTCGGAGGGAACCGCGGGGCTGGTAGCCGGAGGGAGTACAGTGGTCGGGTCGGTAGGAGGCGGGGGGGGGGGGGGTAGCATCGTCGACAGGGGTGGGGAAAGGGGAGAGAGGTATCGAGGGGAAATCCCCGTCGGGAGTGAAAACATCATAGTCCACGGCGGGCGGAGGAGAGTGAAAGTCAGGGTACGGGAAGTGGTCTTCATCAAAGGTAATATGACGAGAGATGATCACCCTTTGAGTGATAAGATCGAGACAGCGATACCCTCGATGATCCGAGGAGGGACCAAGATAAAGACAGGCAGTCGAGCGAGGGGCAAGTTTGTGAGGGGAGGTTGAAGAAGTGTTAGGATAGCAGAGACAACCAAACACGCGAAGATGATGATATGTTGGTGAAGAACCAAAAAGAATCTCAAACGGAGATTTGTAGTTTAGAGTTGTAGTGGGAAGGAGATTGAAAGTGTGAGCAGCACAGTGAAGTGCTTCAACCCAGAACTTGGGTGGAAGGGAGGCTTGAAGAAGGGAGGTTCGCAGAGCATTGTTGACGGTGCGAATGGTGCGTTCGGCCTTGCCATTCTGCTGAGACGTGTACGGACAAGAGAAGCGAATTTTTATTCCATTGGTGTTAAAGAGATCGAGAAGGGGTTGATTATTAAACTCGCGACCATTATCACATTGAAACGATTGTATGTCAGTTTTAAATTGATTGAGAACGTAGGCACGGAAATTTTTAAAAATAGAAAAAACATCCGACTTAACACGTAACGGAAAACCCCACAAAAAATGAGAAAAGTCATCAAGAAATAACACGTAATATTTAAAACCACTCAAGCTCAACACAGGAGATGTCCATAAATCAGAATGGATTAATTCAAACACACGAGTAGTTTTAGAAGTAGACGAAGAGAAAGATAAACGACAATGTTTTCCTAATTGACAAGCATGACATAAAGGAAGTTTATTGCTAGAACAAGAAATAAGGTGTCTAGATTGCAAAAACTGTAAGATAGATGAGCCGGGATGTCCAAGACGTCGATGCCACGTGTGAGGGGTGACAGCAGCAAGGGCAGTAGCAGTGGGAGAAGTGGCAGTGTTGGGAAGAACAGGATAAAGATCAGAGCCTGGGCTATCACAACGCTGAAGAGACTGACCTGTTTTAAAATCCTTGACAGTGAAACCAAACGGGTCAAATTCAATAGCAGACCAATTATCAATACAGAAACGACGAACAGAGATAAGGTTTTTAACAATTTTGTCAGAGACGAGAACATTGTTAAGTTTGAACCGATTGTTGGAAAAGGGAAGAAAAGTTTGGCCAATGTAGCTAACCGGTAGTAAAGCACCATTACCAACCATAATAGAACTAGTTTTACATGGAGTTAGAGAAAGCATTGTACCTTGATTAAATGTCATGTGCGAGCTTGCACCGGAATCCATGTAGTGATTAGTATCTTGAGGTTGCTGGATAGACATTGCTTGGAAGACAGAGGCGAGATCCGTAGGTTGTTGCTGTTGACCAAGACCACCAAAAGCTGATGGTGGCGGCTGTTGATACATCGGTGGAGCGTAAACTGGTGAGTAAGGAGCGGGAAGATGAGTGTTTGGCAGCATGTACGGGCTGCCATGGGGCAGCAGCGATTGACCGAAAGAGGGGGACAGCAGCGGCGGGTGGTTTGCGGGTTGCGGCTGTGGACCGAGGGCGGCAGTAGGCTGTCCGATGGCTTGCTGTGGCTGTCCGACGGCCTGTGGTGGTGGCTGATTGGCGACGATCAGCGGGTAGCCAGGCGGGTGTTGCGGAGTCGGACCAAGTATGCCTTGTTGTGAAGAGGGAACATGACTGGTGGTGAATTTGTGACGCCATAGTAAGCAGGGAAGGTGCCTTGTGTGCCTTGATTACCTGCAGGAAGGTTAGTAGACAAAGCACTAGAATTACCCCCCCCCCCCTTTGGAAGCTCCCCGATTGTTATTTTTATTTTTATTATTTGTCTTTTTCGACCGACCGGGTTGATTTTGTTGAGAGTACAAAGCGGTGGTTGTGGACGATGGCGAATCGGTGGGAGTTTCTGTGGCTTCTTCACGAGATTCATGCACAAGTAACATGTTCTTTGCTTTAAGAAAGGAGGGAAAGGGGAGCCGATTGGTGATGACATCAACTATGCTTCGGTAGGATGGTGGGAGTTGACTTAGAATTTGCATGACTAGTTCGACTTCATCAATGTTAGAATCACAATCTTTGAGAGAATCCTCAAGGTTTTTGAGTGTGTGACAAAACTGAGTGATTGACATGGAGCCTTTCTTGGTGTTTCTGAACTGTTCGTGTAACTGCAGCATCCTAGACATCTTGTTATTTAAGAAGAATTCAACAAGGTTGTCCCAAAGATTTTTAGCTGTACAATCATCACTAGCAATGATTTGAAGGAGATTAGCTTCACATGTATAATAGAACCAAGATTTGATGCGAGAATCAATTGCATACCAGTCTTCATCATCATCACTGGTGGGTTTGGATTTCCCAGTGATGTGGCCATGCACTTTGGCGCCTTTACACATATCAGAAAAAATCTGACACCAGAGCCTATACCGGGACCCATCAACCGAAAGCTTGAAACTGAACTGGGAGTAAACATTGGTTTGGGCAAAAACCAGTTGACTGGCGGTGGAGGCAGCAGTGGTGGAGGTGGAGGCCGGTGTTGACATGGGGAGGCAAGACCGGTCGAAAAAGAAGCAAACAAAAAATAAAAATAGTGATCAGAGTGCTTACCGCGGGTAGAAGGATTGTAGTGAGATGACTATAACCAACCGGCGGTAATCGATACGAGGGAGATCCGAGGTACAAGAGAGCAAGATCACCGAGGGGAGGATGGGACAGGCGGCAAGAGCCGGTGCACAGCAACAACGTGCCGGGTGGAGAGCAGACCGGCGGTGGCAGTGACTTGGCGGCAGTAGGCAGCCGTCCACGAGATCAGAGATCAATGGGAATCGAGATGGATGGCCGGCGGTGGGTTGGTGCCGGCGATTAGGGCAGCGGAAGAGTTTAGAATCGGGAGCCAAAACTGGTGTGGCTCTGATACCATGTTTGATATTGTGGAAAACCCTCGTAGGGTTTACGTTGTATTGATATCAGTATAAATAGATTACAAAGTTACACAAGAGCCCCTAAACTATATACAATAATATAAGGAGGACTAAACAATAAATAAAGTCTAACAGATAGAAGTAAAGATGATAAATGTAAAATAAACGGAATAAAAGTAGCAAATTACTTTTAGTGTTTTATTAAGTTTTGCAATATTCAAAGTTTTTTTTTTGTCATCATTATACTGTTATAGAGATAACGATGTACGCATGACATGAGTTTTTTTTTTTTTTCTTTTAACCGATTTAGGTAAATGTCAAAGCTATTTTGATAAGTCTAAGCGGTATGAATGCTCACGAAACCATCGGTATCGGCTGTCACGTACGCGCCACGTAGGATGCCTACGAAAATACATTTTGATGCCTACAATGGGGGTGGATACCACCAACATTGTTATTATTTTTAAATTTAATATTAAATTAAAGGAAGAGAGAGATAGTGAGAATAAAGGAAGAGAGAGAGAAGAGAGAGAAAAAAGTTATCGGCGTTCCTATGTATATGGTCAATGCCTATGGCCGATGCCTCCATTGCGGGGTGGTGCATGTTGGCGGCATCGGCTTCCACCTCGGATACCGCTGAGAATTTGAACTTCATACCGTATAGTCTAATACTTTTCGATTTAATGGTTTATATCCAATTATAACATTAATCCTTATCGGTTTGTAAACGATCCGTCAAATCATATCAATTTTACAACTAACACCGATAAAATGTTTTCTGTTTTTAGGCTGTCCGGTGTGGTGGTGCGGGGAAGCCCTCCATTTTGGGGAACACAACCCCCACCCCCCATGCGGTGACGCTGCATTTTGAGCCTCGCATAAGAGCTTTTCGATGCACGGGGAGATGAAAAGGGAAAGGCTAAGGTTGTACCTTGTGTATCATTAGTTGTACCCAAAGTGAGGGGAATTGAGACGTGATAATTTCCTAGGGTAAGGGGAAGAGGGAGACTGATAGGTGTTGACTGGATACTAATGTAACTGAAAAAAAGTAAGAGATAAAAGAAACCAATACCATACAGCCTTTACACACTTTACACACTGATACACTCTAGTCTTTCCACTCTTCCACAACACAACTTGTCCTTCATGAAGATAAATAAACATAAACATTGCCATACAATGAATAATCGTATCATCTATCAATAAATATCCTTTTTCCATAACCTAGGTTGGTATAAGTTTCATTGTCAAGAATAATTTTATCAATATAAAGTTATGTCAATCATTGCAATATGTAGATTTGCAATTACTTTGTATATCAAAACAATAAAACAATATCTACTCATTATTTAAGGAGAGGGGGCAATGCCAAACAACTTCTCATGGATGTGGAGGTGTAGAAACCGGATCTAATTTTTTTAAAGATCTGGGATTTTATCCGGACCATGTATAATAAATTCTATTGGGTAAATCGGGGTCGGATTTCCCAAAATTTGATCTCTGGATTTATCAGTGTTATTGAAAACCGGGTAAAACCAAAGTTTTTTTTAACAATTAACCAAATATCATTTTTATCCTTTACTTCTTTATAATACTTATTCATATAAGGTTTTTGAGGCTTCACACGTAAGATTTCAACCCCTTACACGAACCCGTGGGCCGGCAACCATGGTCTATCAAATAAAAAGTATAAAAAAAAAATGTAATTTTGGCCTCTTAAACGATCTCAATTGGCTGAAAACGATTAGGGATGTTCGTTTCCTATCAACCATGAAATTTCAACCATGAAATCTCGTGAAATTTTGACATTGTGAAAGCAAAATTTGACGAGTAATAAAATTTTGGACAGAAATATTTTATAAAGCGGTTTATAACGTATCCAAAACCGGATCCATCAAATTGCCTATTTCGGAACGAAACTGGATCATTCCCAACCGGATTTTAAATTGCGTTTACTATATCAACTATCAAGTGACATCAAATAAAATTTTAAGAAATTAATATCGGATAGAATTTAGCTATGTACATCTCGAAATGGACCACAATTTAGTATTAAAGTTTGATTTAATACTTTTAATAGAATAGACACTCTATTATAGTTTGCTCATGTGGCAAGTAGGGTGACTAAGGGGGTGTTTGAGATTGCTTATTTTATATTTGTTTATTACGGTTTGTTACCGTTAATAAGTTGTTTTTAGTGTTTGGATGTTTTAATGTTAAAAGTGCTTAATTAACTTAAATAAGCAGTTTTTTATAAGTTATTAGGTTCTAACTTATTTAAAATGACTTATGACTTATTTAAACAAAATTATCATATTAACCATATTATAACTATATGTTTACATATATCCGGCCATTATTGGCCATTTTACATTTATAAGCAAAATTTGTCAAACACTAAACAACAACTTGTTACGTTTAGCTACCGAATAAGCTAAATCAAATACTTTCTTTAAAATTTCGCTTTAACAACGGATAAGTCGATAAACACTTTTACAAATAAACATAAGTTATTTTATATAAGCAATCTCAAACACTCCTAAATGTAATTATGTAGCTAATCCGAACAAAAAATAAAAATGACGATTATTTTTTAGTATAAAAGTAGTAGTCGCTTGTAATATGATTTTATAAAATATGATTCATTTTCTAAACGCTAAATTACTCAGACTTAAAGGTGTTTTATTTGTTAGTATGTTAACTTTGAAGTTTAAAGTTTATAGACATGTGATTGTTAAAAACTGTTGCTAAAAAAACCCATTTTTGGGATTCATTCTACATTGTTTTTCCGGTTAAGCTCAACCTTATTAACTTGGCTTATCAAAACATTTATTTATTTATTTTATCTCAAATATGTCTAATCCTACAATATCTATATTATTTATGCTTAATTAGTTTATTTATTTTTTAATAACCACATATTTTTAAAATACATGCAATCTTTTAATCTTCTAATAAATCGGTGCCTAAGGTTAAGGGTATGGGAGTGGAACGCCATCCGCGTCACTGCCATCTGGAAATTGGGAACACGCAAGTCCTGCGTCCTGCATCCTGCGTCCTTTTCGCAATGGAATGGTCATATGACCATTGGAAAAATACAAACAAAACTATTATTTTTTTACTAAAATTACTTTTACTCATCTATAAATAGCACACTCATCTTATATATTTCACATCCCTTTCTATACTTCTATCTTACTAAATACACTTCTATTACACTCTCAAATTTTCTTTCAAAATGGATCAAATTCCAAATACCACAACATCTAGCTAAAATGATAACACACCTAATCTCCATAACCATTTTCGATTAAAAACTACCCTCTTACGTTTCGGTGAGTATAAAATTGTTGTTAAGTGATCTGTTTTTGTGAAAGCCATTATAAATTGAAGATGTTCTAAATTAACCTCTTTTAGCGAATTAACAGGTTAAATGTGCTATGTTGCTTAGAGTTTCTCACAAAGGTGTCATCGGATGACCACTTATTTTATAGTCGAATAATCTCTATCAAGCTAGTTGTAACACCTTGTTTCTTTTTGGTAGGTGTTTATGTGTTAATATTAGTGTGATTAAGATTAACTATGTTGTTACATGTGTTGGGGTGGTTATAAAACCCTTTTGGAAGAAGTTTTTGTTGGATTAGGTGTCTAAGCCATGACTTGTAATTGAACTTTTATCTTATGGTTAAAAGCAAAGTCCATTTGGGTTGCCCTCATGGGTGGAGGAAAGATAGTTCAGTAGAGAGAATAGTTGATTTATTAATTGTATAATAAATCAATAGAAAATATATATATGGTTTATTAATATATTTAAGTGCTAATATATTAATTAGAAACTATATTAATTAATTGAGATTTAATCTAGAATTAATTGGATTTAATTTGGAGATTAAATTAATTAATTAAAAAGGTGCAGGGACTGGTATGGCATTTATTCAATAGTTGAATAACTGGCCAGGAAAACCAGGGACCAAAAGTGGCGCCAACTTGGAGGCTCCTCCAAGGGTTTGGCGAAACCCTAATTAGGGTTTGGTAAGCCTGGTCCAAGTGGTCAAAAGCCTTGTCCAATTGGAGGCTCCTTAGGGTTTCAGGTGTAACCCTAGGAGGCTATAAAAGGAACCCCCTGGCACCTCATTCTTCACGCCACCTCTCTCTGGATTTACTCTGCTGGACTGATTCTTCCATCCCCTGGGTGTGACTTTCATCTGAGGCAGGATAATTTTGCTGCTGCTTAAAAGGATCATAAGATCTAAGGTTGGTTTTTCTTGATTCTTCTTTAGAATTGAATTGTATCCTTTAGGTTCTTAGTTCTAATCTTCATAGAAGAAAACATAGATCAATATTAGGGTTGCATGTGAACCTTAGGTTATTTTGTGTTCATTGATTGCATAGAAACCCTTCAGTGGTATCAGAGCTAGCTTGTTTTCTTGTGATTTGATTATGAACTGCTTGCATGATCTTGGCCTTGGTGTTTTTTGCGAAAATCCACCCTTGGTGGCCTTGAATGTTGACGGCTTGGCTAGGGTTTCCTAACCCTAGCCGCCATGCCCTAATGGTCCCCCTTGATTGCTTGATTTACTTGCCATAATAGTATGTTGTTATTTTTGGTAATAAGATCTTATAAAATAACCTGAACTTTGCTTGCCTGGCTTGTTGATTTCGAGAATCACTAGGACCTTTGTAGATAAATTAATTTGATTAATTTGGTAATATCTACATTAGATTTAATTAATTCAATTAATTGATTAATTAAAGGCAAATTAAATCTGCTTTAAGAATTAATTAAAATTTTCAAGAAAATTAGAATAATTTGAGAAAATTAGAATTTAATTAATTCTAAGATATTTTAATGAGATTAAAATATATCTTATATGTATTTATGATTAAAAGTTAATTTAATACATATAAGAAAATTGGTTAGTCTACCGCTAGTAAGCCTCATTCACAAAACTGTCCTATAAAGAGGGTATAAGGCGACTGACTATAAAATGTTAGTCTAATGGGTATCTACTCTTACCCACCGCTCTCCTGGTCAGTCGAGTGTCGTTAGCTGAACGGGTATGATAGAACCGCTAAGCCTCTTAAAAGTATAATGCTATAATTGAAAGTACTAGAACCCTAAAACAAATCCCAATCTAGTTACTTTAGGAAAATGTGAATTTGATGCTACCCCATGAAATTGCACATTGCACTTTATGAAACGTTGGTGGAGCGTGTGTGGTTTACCGGCACACCAATAGGGGTTCATAAAGAGTGGCAATGGGTGTCTCGGGTGTTATCATTGTTGATGGAGCGTGTGTGGTTTACCGGCACATCAATTTGAGATGATAATGGATCCCGAGAGCACCAAGCTAATTTGCATGGTTATTCACACCCGGTTTGTGATCCTCGGCATCCCAGTCACAAACGGTGGGGCATATCCGAGATTAAACATGCTATTGAACAGTTCAATAAATCTCATAAGAAACTAGGAATTCCATTTATAATAAGATTATTTTTCCGCGGTGGAATCGGCTGAATCGTCATTCGCCTACCTTTATAAAATTTGCTTATAGATTACGGCATCCCTCTTCTATGTTGCAAATTGTTATAGTTGGATCCTAGCCTTATTTTATATTGGGTTATTATAAGGACCGACAAGTATCTAATTAAACTTACCTTCTTTTATAGATGTCTTCTGCTGATCAATCCGCTCCCCAATCAAACTCCAGTGTTCCCTCAATCCTCTCACTATGTTCCAAGGTTCAATTGAACGGGACAAACTATAATGACTGGATTAGAAACATCAAGATGGCTCTGAGGTATGAGAACAAAGAGTATGTTCTCGAGACCGAGCTTGTCGATGTCGACCCCGAAACTGCTACTCCCGAGGAAATTGCCTCGTACCAAAAACATACTGATGATGCAACCAAAGTGGCCTGCATCATGATCGCCACAATGAACCCCGAATTGCAGAGAATATACGAAGACTACTGGCCCTATGAGATGCACAAGGAGCTAGCGGAAAAGTTCCGCAAGCAAGAGCGCATCGAAAGGTGCGAAGTGGTCAAGGACTTCACGAACAGCAAACCCAAAGATGGAGAGTCCATCTGCGCTCATGTGCAAAGAATGCAAGGTTACGTGGAGCGGCTTAGAAAGCTTGCGATGCCTGTACCGGAACAGTTGGCCGTTGACATAGTGCTTAACTCGTTGCCGAGTTCTTATGACCAGTTCAGGCTGGCTTATCATTTGAACAACAATCAGGCTAATATGACTGAGTTGCATCGCATGCTTCGAGTAGCTGAAGACGGGATGAAGGGTAAAAGTGTACCCTCGGTTAATCAGCCCGTTCTAGCCATTGGAAGTGGCAAAGGAAAGAAAAGGAAGGGCCCTCCTAAGCAAAATTGGAGGGAAAAGGTTCAGGCCGGGTCATCCAGTAATGGCTCGAGAACCAAGACTTCCCAAATTCCTTGTGTGGCCAACCCCGATGAAGCAAACTGTTTCTACTGCAAAGAAAAGGGTCATTGGAAGAGAAGCTGCCCCAAATACTTGCAGGATGTCAAGGATGGGAAAGTAAAGCCATCGACAGCAGGTATATACACTATCTCTGAAAACTCACCATCTTCTAATTCTTGGGTCCTTGATACAGGATGTGGTTTTCACATTTGTTCTGATATGCAGGGCCTAAAGGAAAGCAGGGAGGTGGAGCACGGTAGACTGAACTTGATCATGGGCAATAGGAGATCGTCCCCTGTTACCAAGATTGGAGTTTATAGTTTAGTGCTTAGTAGTGAAGTTTGTTTAGATTTATTAGATTGTTGCTATTCGCCAGAAATGGCAAGAAATATTATTTCATTTCACGCATTATTCAGACAAGGATTTCATTTTTCTTTTGATAATAATATTGGATCTATTTCTGTTTTCAAAAATGGTATTTTGAATTTTACTGCTTATCCTTGTAATGGTGTGTATGAAACTGTGAAATGTGTTGACAATCTAGGACAAAGTGTAAATTATATTGATTCTACTAGTGACGTGGAAAAGGCATGTCTGTGGCATAGTCGGCTCGGCCACATCAGCAAGAAACGCATCGCCCAACTCCAAAAGGATGGAGTGTTGGAATCATTCGACCTCAAGTCGGATGATGTATGCGAATCTTGTCTGTTGGGCAAGATGACTAAATCACCTTTCAAAGGGTCTTTTGAAAGAGGTGAGGGTCTATTGGACATTATTCACACGGATGTGTGTGGTCCATTCAGATCAACCACAAAGGATGGCACGCGGTTCTACGTGACTTTTACCGACGATTTTAGTAGATACGGTTACATCTACTTGATCAAGCACAAGTCGGACACCTTTGAAAAATTCAAAGAGTTTAAGAACGAAGTAGAGAATCAATTAGGCAGGAAGATAAAGATGCTCAGATCCGACAGAGGCGGAGAGTATCTAAGTATCGAGTTCCTGGACTATCTAAAGGAATGCGGAATAGTTTCGCAGTTGACACCTCCCAGGACACCACAGTTGAACGGTGTTGCAGAGAGGCGCAACCGAACCCTGTTGGACATGGTTCGTTCCATGATGAGTCGAGCTTCACTTCCCATTCACTTCTGGGGGTATGCCTTAGAGACTGCCGCCCATATCCTCAATCTTGTCCCAACTAAGAAGGTTGCGAAAACACCTCATGAGATGTGGACGGGGAAAGCTCCCTCGTTAGCACATATCAAGGTCTGGGGTTGTGAGGCTTTCGTTAGACGAGAGACTCAAGACAAACTCGCAGACAGAAGCGAAAGGTGTTTCTTCATTGGTTATCCCAAACAGTCCTTTGGATATCTATTCTACAGACCGAGCGAGGACGTGGTCTTTGTAGCTAGACGAGCAGTCTTTCGAGAGAGAGAGCTCGTATTCAAAGAGGACAGTGGGAGTACCATTGATCTGGAAGAAATTCAAGAGTCATCAGATGACGCAACCTTAGGAGAAACTAGCAACCAACATGAGGAAGAAGTTCCTGTTGGCCCGACAGATGTATCCTTACCTCTTAGGCGTTCTAGTAGGGTTAGCATGCCACCCGAGTTTTATGGGTTCCATATAACTTCGGATGGGGACACTTTTGTCAGTGATAGGACACTGATAAATTTGGATGAACCAGCTAACTACCAGGAAGCAGTGGCGGGCCCTGAGTCTGCCAAGTGGAAAGAGGCCATGGATAGCGAGATCAAGTCCATGTATGACAATCAAGTTTGGAACTTGGTTGACAATGTACCGGGTCGAAAGACAGTCGGGTGCAAATGGATCTTCAAGAAGAAGACAGACATGGACGGAAAGGTACACACTTTCAAGGCAAGACTAGTTGCGAAGGGTTTTACTCAAACCCCAGGGGTTGATTATGACGAGACCTTCTCACCAGTAGCTAAGATAAAGTCTATTAGGATTATGCTGGCCATAGCTGCATTTCATGACTATGAAATTTGGCAGATGGACGTCAAAACCGCTTTCCTTAATGGGAAGCTGACTGAGGATGTTTACATGAATCAGCCAGAGGGTTTTGTCGATGCAAAGTATCCTAATAAGGTGTGTAAGCTTGAGAGATCAATCTACGGATTGAAGCAAGCTTCTCGCAGCTGGAATCTTTGTTTCCATGAGAAAGTCAAAGAGTTTGGCTTCTTTAGGAGCGAGGATGAGTCCTGCGTATATGTCAAGGCTAGTGGGAGTATAGTCACCTTTCTGGTGCTGTATGTCGATGACATACTGCTCATGGGAAACGATATTCCAACCTTGCAAGATGTTAAGGCTTGGCTTGGGAAATGTTTCGCCATGAAGGACCTAGGAGAGGCTGCCTATATTCTTGGGATTAGAATATTGAGAGATAGGAAGAAGAGACTGATTGGACTCAGTCAGGGTACATACTTGGATAAGGTACTAAAGAGGTTTAGTATGGAAAATTCCAAGAAGGGAGAGCTGCCTATCCAAAATAATGCGAAGCTGAGTAAGACTCAAAGTCCGAGTACAGACGAGGAAATAGCTGAGATGAGTCGAGTACCATACGCTTCGGCTGTGGGATCGATCATGTACGCTATGACGTGTACTCGCCCTGACGTGGCTTTTGCTTTAAGCATGGTCAGTCGGTACCAGGGTAACCCTGGAAGGGCGCATTGGATAGCTGTAAAAAATATACTCAAGTATCTGCGAAGGACAAAGAACATGGTGTTAGTCCTCGGTGGCAGTGATACCTTGAGAGTTGAAGGATATACAGATGCCAGCTTTCAGACGGATAGAGACAGTGGTCGGTCTCAGTCGGGCTGGGTATTCCTTTTGAACGGTGGAGCAGTTACTTGGAAAAGTTCCAAGCAAGAAACAGTGGCTGATTCCACGTGCGAATCAGAGTACATAGCAGCAAGTGAAGCGTCAAAGGAAGCGGCTTGGCTGAAGAACTTTATCGGTGACCTTGGAGTAGTCCCGAGTATTCAGGAGCCCTTGGAACTGTTCTGCGATAATGAAGGTGCGGTCGCCTTGACAAAGGAACCGCGAGATCATGGAAAGTCCAGACATATCGACAGAAAGTACCACTACATCAGGCATAGGGTAGAAGAAGGTCACCTCCTTGTAAAGAGGGTATCATCGGAAGATAATCCTGCAGATCCCTTGACAAAGGCTCTGAGTAGGATTAAGCATAATCAGCATGCTAGGAGCATTGGATTAAGAGATGATATAAGTTTTAGTAATTAGATAGGTTCGAAACTTGTAACAATGTATTGTATTTGACTCTTGTGATTTAATAATAGAGATTTATTATGGTTTACTACTCTTGTCAGTACTTTATCATTGTGTTTCATTTTGCATGTTTTACTTCCTGAATAATTGGATTATTCAAATATCCACAGTCGATTACACTTTAAGGGAGTAAGTGTGAAGTAAGACTGTCATGAATTGGTAATAGATTGTCTAAGGAGTTAGACATTGCAATTGGATTGCTGAACCATTCGTGAGTACTTGGAAATGGAGATTTGAGTATTGGATAAACCCGCGCTCAATGGATTGCTTCATGGATTACATCACGAGCAATATTGAGACGATAATATCTTTTGATCTTTAAGCTAAGACATATGAGTTATGATTTACTAGACGGTCATTCATTGATAATATGAAAACGCATCAGTAACTCGGTGTTATAAAACATATTGTTGTGAGTGATTTGTCTGGTAAAAGACATAAGTATATGAGTCGAAGTTTATTCGTCCCTTGACCCTAACGGGAAACAGATATCTGTAGGCCTCTCGATGATTTTGAAGTTGACTAAAATGGTTGGCCAACCGGGACTAAATTGGTAGTCTAAGAGTCATATGCAAATCGGAAATCGAGGAACAGTGAATCAGACCAGATTGATTTTATCCATGTCTTGGGTCTGAAAATATCTTGTTGGACGGAGGATCATCTGATCACTTATCTTTGGACAGAACTGACTGGGTCAGAGTTCAGACAATTAAAGTCATAGACTTATCCAAGTGGGAGACTGTTGGATTAGGTGTCTAAGCCATGACTTGTAATTGAACTTTTATCTTATGGTTAAAAGCAAAGTCCATTTGGGTTGCCCTCATGGGTGGAGGAAAGATAGTTCAGTAGAGAGAATAGTTGATTTATTAATTGTATAATAAATCAATAGAAAATATATATATGGTTTATTAATATATTTAAGTGCTAATATATTAATTAGAAACTATATTAATTAATTGAGATTTAATCTAGAATTAATTGGATTTAATTTGGAGATTAAATTAATTAATTAAAAAGGTGCAGGGACTGGTATGGCATTTATTCAATAGTTGAATAACTGGCCAGGAAAACCAGGGACCAAAAGTGGCGCCAACTTGGAGGCTCCTCCAAGGGTTTGGCGAAACCCTAATTAGGGTTTGGTAAGCCTGGTCCAAGTGGTCAAAAGCCTTGTCCAATTGGAGGCTCCTTAGGGTTTCAGGTGTAACCCTAGGAGGCTATAAAAGGAACCCCCTGGCACCTCATTCTTCACGCCACCTCTCTCTGGATTTACTCTGCTGGACTGATTCTTCCATCCCCTGGGTGTGACTTTCATCTGAGGCAGGATAATTTTGCTGCTGCTTAAAAGGATCATAAGATCTAAGGTTGGTTTTTCTTGATTCTTCTTTAGAATTGAATTGTATCCTTTAGGTTCTTAGTTCTAATCTTCATAGAAGAAAACATAGATCAATATTAGGGTTGCATGTGAACCTTAGGTTATTTTGTGTTCATTGATTGCATAGAAACCCTTCAGTTTTAGCATGAAAAATGCCAAAACAGAGTCACACGGGTCGTGTAAAAAAGGTGTAGAAATTGATCCGAAACTCTTTCAAACTCACACGAGTCGTGTAGGATGTGAACTGGGGGCAAGCAGTGGGCTGAAACGGGTCGTGTAAAACGAATTGGGCCGTGTGGCACAGTTAGTGACGCTAACATAGTTAGCATAGTTAGCATCGCTAACTGGTATGTTAGCGTCGCTAACTGGTATGTTAGCGTTGCTAATGTCGCACTGTCCAGTTTTAAATATCGAATTTCAGCTCATTTTGGGGAAAGAAAGAAATGTGACTTTTCGTCTAAAACCCTAGAAAACCTCAAGGAACACTTGAGAATTTGAATATTAGAGTGATATCTTGCATCCAAGAGGTATGATTTCATGTTCTAGCTTTGAATTGGGTGTTTGAATTTCTTGGAAAGGTTGATTCCAGGTGGTGTTTGATAACCCACCTATAACTAATGAATTTGTAGCAAGTAATTCTTGAATTGGATGTGTAATAGGGTTTGTAATTCAAACCCTAAGTGTGAAATATGCTATAGTTGAGTGACTAGAACTATAACAAGTGAATACAAGGTATTTTCATATGTGTGGTGTGTATGTGGTATGGTGTAGGTGCTGAAAGTGAAGAGAATACACTTTGGCCTACCAATTGTACCATCTGTAACAATATAAAGCTACTATATCCAGGTGAGTAACTCTACCTAGCATGTTAGTTGTAACATGTTATGTGTGCTTAATTGTTAATAAAACATGTAGTAGAATATGTATAAACTATATAGATATATAAAGGATCAATTGTGATTACATGAGTTAGAGAATTATGGTTATAGTGTGTACGAACCGGCATCGAGATGAGAATCTCGTGTCCACTTGAAGTAAGGTTTACATATCACTTAATGAGTATTTTGTGATTATGTATAACTGAGATATTAGTGGTTTGCTTGGCTAGTACTTACCAACCATGGAGGAGTGTGCATAATGAGTATATATGGTGAAATATATGTCTAGTATGATGTTGTATGTATATAGTACTTGTTGTTTCACATGTGTGTAGAGACTGTTGTATGAGTACTAATTTGATTGGGGTAACAAGAATAAAGATGATTTATTACTAGAGGATATAGATCATTTAATGATTGTGAGTGTCGGGGACATTTACTTGACTGCATAATGAGTGCCTTGCAGTCATGACATTGAGCCTTTGTGGCTCGGAGCGGTCACATAATGAGATCCTTATGACAAAAAGGTCGGGGGACAATCTGTGTAACCACATAACGAGTATCTTGTGGTTAAGGTTGTATAGGCCCTTTATGGCCGAGAGATTGGGTTTAATCGTCCGATACACTTTCTAGGAACCTTTGTGGTTCATAACGGCCTTTGTGGCTAGGAGATTGGACTTGATTGTCCAACATATACAACCTTTTGTGGCTAGGATATTGGACTTGATTATCCAACATATACGGCCTTTGTGGCTAGGAGATTGGACTTGATTGTCCAACATATACAGCCTTTGTCGCTAGGAGATTGGACTTCATTGTCCAACATATACGACCTTTGTGGCTAGGAGATTGGGCTTAATTTTCCAACATATACGACCTTTGTGGCTAGGAGATTGGGCTTGATTGTCTAACATATACGGCATTTATGGCTAGGAGATTAGGCTTGATTGTCCAACATATACGCCCTTTGTGGCTAGGAGATTGAGCTTGATTGTCCAACACATACGACATTTGTGACTAGGAGATTGGACTTGATTGTCCAACATATATGGCCTTTGTGGCTAGAACATTGGACTTGATTGTCCAACATATACGGCCTTTGTGGCTAGGAGATTGGGCTTGATTGTCCAACATATGTGGTTAGTGTTGGAATACGATAACATAAAACAAACGCAGCGGAAACTTAAAACAAAATCGTATTCAACCAGGATCACAGAATCACGCACACTTTTGTAACTGTAAAATCAAGAGGGTTCAAGAAATACCTTTTAGATCTCAGATCTGATCTTGTTAGGATGACGAGAGCCCAAAGTAGAACTCCTCTAATGTAATCGCACCCAAGACAACGATCCAGCACCCGTTGATGTAGTATATACCTTTGCTTGAATTTTATCACGTAATACTTAGGGTTTTGAAAGAAATCGGCCGTATACCGAGGGGTGGGAGGAAGGTGACGAAAATTAGGGTTTTGGCAGCCCCTACAACTCAGATCTAGGATTGTATTTATAGTGCTCCTCATCCTTATCCTTACTCTTGTGGATAATGACTATTTGAAATTCAAACTGTTGATAATTTCACTTTAGTCCTTTATCCTTATTAGTTTCTAATTAATAAGCCTTTTACTTTGGTATATTAATAAACTTAACCATTAAGTTTCTAATTAATATACCTTTACTTTGGTATATTAATAAACTTAACCCCTCAAGTTTATTTTCGATCTCTTTTAGCTAAATCGTCTCTTGCGTGTAACCCAAAAGGACCCTAATATTTATAATAATATTACCAACTTGTTATAACGATGGGCATATAACCAACAGTCTCCCACTTGCACTTGTTATAACAATTATATGGTCTAATATTCCTTAACCTAGTAAGGTGTATGTCATCCTAGACAAGTGTTCATCTAATGAAACAGCCCTTAGGCAAGTGATCAAATATTCTTTTGTTCTACAAGATATCCATATGAACGTCTGACATGGAATTCTGTCAGTCTCAAACATTCAAGATTATGTTTCCCGATACAGATTTGTGATGACCACAACAAACTGCACTTATTGATTATATATCAATTCAGTTCGAGTACGGCCGTACATTTGATGTCAACACCAAATCATCGAGGGGCCCACGAATATCGCTTCTCCTGTTAGGGCAAAAGGAACAAATAAACATTGACTACACGGATCTCGCCCACTCATCATGTCATATATGGACATTCCTTGTATGGCTGCCAGTTACGGACAACATTGGATAAAACCAAGACATAACAGACTGCAGGACTAAGAATCAATGCATCTCCGTTTGAAGAATATAAGATATTACCATGTTAGAATTACTCGTGACATATTCCATGAAGTAATCTCTAAGTACAGGTTACTCCAATACTTAATCCCTATTAAGTACACATGAGAATTAGCGCATCTCTATGCTATGTCCATCTCTATGGACAATTTACTAATTTCTCATGTCAGCTTGAATCAATACTTACTCCCAAAAGTATGACCGACTGTGGACGTTTTGAATAATAAAATAATTATTCAGGAAGTCAATAAAACATGCAAAATTGGAACACAATGATAAACTAATGAAATGACTGCCTTCATGCATATATTAAGTTCTACACATAATAATCTTCAAAACAAATAGAGTTTCACATTGCTTAAGTTCCCAACACAAATCAAACTAAATTAAATACACTCAAACCAATTCACTTGCAAATCTAATGCCTATAGACCTAGTATGAGAATCATGCTTGGCCTGAGATAATGGTTTAGTGAATGGATCAGCAAGATTTTCTTCTGATATAACGGTACTTCCGGTGTATATGCCTTGTGCGCTTGTGAGCTCTGGGTTCTTTCGCCAAGGCGACTGCACCCTCATTGTCATAGAAGATCTCAACTGGACCATCAATGTTAGGAACAACACCGAGATCCCTGATGAACTTCTTCATCCACATGGCTTCCTTTGCAGCTTCATTAACTGCAATATACTCAGCCTCCATTGTCGAATCAGCTACTATTTCTTGCTTGGTACTCTTCCAAGTTACTGCCCCACCATTCAGTAAGAACACGAATCCTGACTGCGAACAGGAGTCGTCTCCGTCGGTTTGGAAGCTAGCATCACTATAACCACTTACAGTGAGTTCTTCCATGCCCCCATAGACCAAGAACACTTCCTTCGTCCTCCGAAGATACTTAAGAATGTTCTTGACTGCGGTCCAATGATTTTCACCAGGATTGGCCTGATAACGACTCGTCATACTCAAGGCACAAGAGACGCCAGGCCTTGTACATAACATGGCATACATGATCGATCCCATTGCTGAAGCATATGGGATTCGACTCATTCTTTCTCGTTCGTCACTAGAACTAGGACATTGGTCTCTACTCAATGTCATACCACGTTGCATAGGCACGAATCCTTTCTTGGAATCCTGCATCTTGAATCTTTTCAAGATTTTATCTATGTATGTACTCTGGCTTAAACCAATGAGTCGCCTAGATCTATCTCTATAGATTTTTATACCAAGTATGTATGCTGCTTCTCCCAAGTCCTTCATAGCGAAACAATCCCCAAGCCAAGTTTTAACACTTTGCAATGTTGGGACGTTGTTTCCTATGAGTAGTATGTCATCAACATACAACACAAGGAAGACAACAACACTCCCACTAGCTCTGACATATACGCATGGCTCATCTTCACTTCTCGAAAATCCAAACTCTTTGATTTTCTCATCGAAGCAGAGATTCCAGCTGCAAGATGCTTGTTTGAGTGCATAAATCGACTTCACAAGTTTACACACTCTATTGGGATATTTGGACTGTACAAAACTCTCTGGTTGTGTCATATACACATCCTCTGGAAGTTTTTCGTTGAGGAAAGCAGTTTTTACATCCATTTGCCATATTTCGTAGTCATAAAATGTTGCGATGGCGAACAATATCCTGATAGATTTAATAATTGCCACTGGTGAAAAAGTTTCCTCATAATCAATCCCTTGGGTTTGAGTATAACTCTTTGCCACCAGTCTGGTTTTATATGTGTGTACCTTTCCATCCACGTCTGTCTTCTTCTTGAAGACCCATTTACACCCAACTGTTTTAAGGCCAGGTGTTTGATCAACCAGGTTCCAAACATGGTTATCATACATGGATGTCATCTCGCTTTCCATAGCCTCCTTCCATTTGGCAGCATCTAGGCCTGCCATTGCTTCCTGATAGCTGGTAGGTTCATCGTCATCTACCATCGACTCATCACCTACAGTAATATGTAAACCATAAAACTCAGGTGCATGACGTACTCTATCAGATCTCCGGACATGAAGTGGAGGTATGTCAGATTCCTCAGCTGTACTTAGCCGAGGCTTAATAGGTTTTTCAACCTCTGATTGAGCGCTAGTGCCAACATCAGGTTCTTTATTGGTTGGCTCTTGAATCTCATCAAGATCAATCTGGCTCCCACTGGCCTCTTGGTGTATCAGCTCCCTCTCTCGGAAGAATGCCCTTCGTGCAATAATCACCTTGTTTTCAGAAGGCTTGTAAAACAAATACCCAAAAGAATTAGCAGGATAACCAATAAAGTAACACCTCTCTGATCTGGGTTCTAGTTTGTCGATGGCTTCACGACGAACGTAAGCCTCACAACCCCAGACTTTCAAATGCGCTAATGAGGGTTTAGTCCCATTCCATATTTCAGAGGGTGTATTGCTGACCTTCTTAGTTGGTACAAGGTTCAGGACTTTTGCTGCAGTCTCCAAGGCATAGCCCTAGAAACTGATTGGAAGCGTAGCACGACTCATCATGGACCGAACCATATCAAGTAATGTCCGGTTCCTCCTCTCAGCTACACCATTATGCTGTGGTGTTCCGGGAGGAGTCAGCTGTGAGACAATTCCACAGTTCCTTAGATGATCGTAGAATTCTTGACTAAGATACTCTCCACCCCTGTCGGATCGGAGGATCTTAATCCTTTTGCCCCGTTGATTCTCTACTTCGTTCTGAAACCTTTTAAACACCTCGAAGGTTTCAGACTTATGTTTAATCAAATAAACATACCCATATCTACTGAAATCATCAGTAAATGTGACGAAGTACCTTTCTCCATGTCTTGTGGCTGATCTGAATGGTCCACACACATCGGTGTGTATGAGGTCCAACAAATCCTTGCCTCTTTCACAGTTCCCTATGAATGGCGCTTTTGTCATCTTGCATAATAAACAAGACTCACATACATCATCAGACTTGAGGTCGAATGATTCCAAAATCCCATCCTCTTGGAGTTTGGTGATGCGTTTCTTGTTTATATGGCCAAGTCGACAATGCCATAGACACGATTTATCCAATACACTTTTGGACGTATCCGAATCAACATTTAAGATTAAGCTATTATTTTTTCTAATGCTCACAATAGTTTCATAAATACCGTTTGTAGGACATGCTTTAAAGTAAAGACAATCATTTTTGAAAACTAAAATATTTCCATTATCTAAACCAAAATCAAAACATCTCGATACAAAGCACAAAAAGAAATAATGTTTCTAGCCATTTCTGACGAATAGCAATAATCTAATAAATTAATAGAAAATCCAGTAGAAAGCACGAGCTCGTAATCCTCAATCCTCTTGACAGCAGCCGTATGTCTGTTGCCTATGATCAGGTCAAGCTCCTGATGCCTTAACTTCTTACTTCTTCTTAGTCCCTGCACATCAGAGCAAATGCGAGTACCACATCCTGTGTCTAGGACCCATGAATTAGTAGTAGAAGTATTATGGAGTTCTATCATGTATATACCTGAGGTACCAGACACTTTGGGCTTGATCTTCTTGATCTCCTCCAGGTATTTAGGACAGGTTTGCTTCTAGTGTCCCTTTTCTCTGCAGTGGAAACAAATGGCCTCATCAGGGTTTGGTGTCGGCACTATCATAAAACTAGCCTTTCCCTTGTTGCTAGGGTTGGAGTTGGGGTTACCAACTTGACCTTTCCCTTTGCCTTTAGGCTTCTTGGCTTTCCTTTTCTTGATTGCCCCCTCCTTGATTGCCAATACCGGAGCCGTGGAGCTGGAGTTCTTAGATTTAGACATATTTGCCTCAGCAGTTTTTAGCATATCGTGTAACTCCATTATGGTCTTTTCCAATCCATTCATGTTAAAATTCAGTGTGAACTGACTGAATGTACTGCTCAGCGAGTGGAGGATGATATCCGTAACCAATTGCTGAGCGATTGGAAATCCAAGTCGCTCCAATCTGTCAACGTATGCTTTCATCTTAAGCACATGTGCACTGACAGCGGTTCCCTCCTGCTGCTTGCAGTCTAGTAGGGCGATCATGGTGTCGTATCGTTCCTGTCTAGCCTGCTCTTGGAACATTTCCTTGAGCTGGTCGACCATGTCGAACGCCCCGGCGGTCTCGAAACCCTTTTGGAGTTCTGGAACCATGGTCGCCAACATGAGACAAGCAACCTCATCCGACTGATCTTTATGCTTTTGCCAAGCATCCCTAACAGCTCTAGTTGCATTGTCAGTGGGAGCCTCAGGAAGAGCTGTATCCAGGACCCATTCTTTCTTATCATACTGGAGGGCGATCCGAAGGGAACGCATCCAATCCAAGTAGTTGGATCCTGTCAGCTTATCCTTAGAGAGGAGTTGCATTAGTGAGATATTTGTAGCCGAATTCGAATTTGCATTTGTGTTTGGAGTCATCTATATGAAAAGTAGATTTTAATTAGTTTGAATAATCCTTAAAAAATTAATTACCCAAAATAATAATTTTACTTAAGGCTAGAATCCATATTTCACTTCTGGTGGTGAAGAGGTATGCCGTAGTCACCCCCAAAAGTTATTTAGGTAGGCAATACTCTTTGCCAACTTCAATCTCTATGAAGCTTCTAGGTCTTTCGGGATTCATTGAATCTAATCAATGACATGTTTAATCCCATCATGCTCATCCTCTCTCCCGTGACGAGTATGCCGCGGATCACAGGTTTGGATGGTAAATCGACCACGAAGGACCCACGTGACACCCCGCCCATGATTCATGAGTTATCGCGAGTATCACATCATTTTGGCCGAGTCCAATCCGACGCGTTGGCTATAGCACTTCCCACGCCGGAAGGGCCCGGTTAAATGTGTGGTTCTTTGTGGGTAGCATGAGATTTACATTTTCATAAAACGGCATTTTGTTTCGTTTTGTTAAAACACTTTAACCTTTTAATTGGCATAAGGGTCAATTTAAACTTTCAAAACCGGTTTGAAATTGCCAATTTTACTTTTGAAAAATTATGTTAACTTTTAACAATTTTTACTTACTTGTGTATTTTCAATAATACTTTTATCTTGAAACACTGTCCTATCAAACCCTTTCGGTAACTCCACTCAATAAAATGCGACAGGCGGTGAGGGTGGTAAGCAGTAAATGCTAATTAAAAACCGACCTCATTAGGAATAAAAAAGACCTCCTTAAACCTTCTACACATTTAGAGTAGGTGGGCCTAGTCATGGTCTGACCAATGTTTTATTTTAAGTTATACATATAGATACAATTCTAATATATATATATATATATCATTTAAACTTTTAAGTATTTTTAAAAAATTCTGTTTAACTATTAATTCTATTAAACACGTAAGGATGCAGTGTTAATAATTAATTTAAACAATTATTCATTAAATTTTGAAGCATTTAAACTTTGTGTTTAGCTATTAATCTTATTGAGCATGCAAGCATTCAATGTCAATCATTAATCTAAACAATCATACAATACTAAAATCACCATTTTATAACAAGAAATCTGATTAAAAAAAACGTCACGGCCGTCGCGACACGGAACACAAGAAAACGCGACGCGGCAATCAACAAAACACGATCACGAAAAGGACGACGCGGCGCGGAACACTAGGAAACGCGACGCGGCAAAGCCCTAATGATCGTAACTTTAGAAAAACCCGCGATGCGATATTTCAAGAACCACGACGCGGACGTCGAACAGAATCGATAAATCAGAAAAAAAAACGATTTTTAACAATTTTAATCGAATCAAAACAGTAGAAAATCATGATAAAGTGGCTCTGATACCACTGTTGGAATACGATAACATAAAACAAACGCAGCGGAAACTTAAAACAAAATCGTATTCAACCAGGATCACAGAATCACGCATACCTTTGTAACTGTAAAATCAAGAGGGTCAAGAAATACCTTTTAGATCTCAGATCTGATCTTGTAAGGATGAGGAGAGCCCAAAGTAGAACTCCTCTAATGTAATCGCACCCAAGACAACGATCCAGCACCCGTTGATGTAGTATATACCTTTGGTTGAAGTTTTAGCACGTAATACTTAGGGTTTTGAAAGAAATCGGCCGTATGCCGAGGGGTGGGAGGAGGGTGACGAAAATTAGGGTTTTGGCAGCCCCTACAACTCAGATCTAGGGTTGTATTTATAGTGATCCTCATCCTTATCCCCTCTCTTGTGGATAATGACTATTTGAAATTTAAACTGTTGATAATTTCACTTTAGCCCTTTATCCTTATTAGTTTCTAATTAATAAACCTTTTACTTTGGTATATTAATAAACTTAACCATTAAGTTTCTAATTAATATACATTTACTTTGGTATATTAATAAACTTAACCCCTCAAGTTTATTTTCGATCTCTTTTAGCTAAATCGTCTCTTGCGTGTAACCCAAAAGGACTCTACTATTTATAATAATATTACCAACTTGTTATAACGATGAGCATATAACCAACATTTACATATTTTATGCTCATAGTACAGTAGAGGTAGGGGTGAGTCTTAGTCACTCGAGACCGTGGAGGTTGAGGAAGTGACATATAATAAGACTTCGTGGCTTACGACCGAATGGGTTGTAGAGTGGAGGAATCTATGTTGAAAGTGAGTATAACAGAGTACCGCGTAGTGGTACAGAGCTGTTATTTATGTGTACATTTTGTGTTACGTGTAGTACACCCTGCTTATTCAATAAGTTGGTTTAGGTGTCGGGGATACCTATGTGACTACATAAAGACTATCTTGTGGTCATTTAGAGTGAGTGTGGTTGGTGCTATATGCTTATATTAATGGTATTTATAAGTTGTTGCAGGGAATTGTTGCACCCACGAGTTGGGTGATATATACTGCCTTTTGAATAAGTTATTTTATGTTGTTGTAATGTTGATCACTAAGCTTTGTAGCTTATGTGTATGTGTTATATGTGTGTGCAGGTTATAGATTGTAGCGTCCGGCTCAGATTGTGGGACGATTCTCGTTGATAACTTGTTGTAGTATCCAGAGTACACGAGTATCCAATTATATTATTTATATTGTAAACGTGAAAATTATTGGTATACTTTGTGCTGAAAACTGAGCGTTACACTAGTACTCTGATCGATATGAGATTCATCTGTAGGTTATCATTAAATTACTAGATATGTCATATATTAGTTATCAGTTCTCTAATTCAATGTTATTTGATTTTAGCCCTTCCACTTTATTAGAATCTAGTTAACTCTTAATTCGACTAATTAACAAACTAATCTTTAATAGTTATCTTTTGTCGTTTTATACTCAAATTATTTTACATGTAACCTAAAAGGTCCCACTAAACATATAAATATTGATAACTTGTTGAGACACCCGACATATCCTAAAAGATGCGTTGTAAAGGGATGGCCGTGTGATACAAATTACAAACATTTGTTAAAGTATTGAAAATGGCGAGGAGTAAAATACGTGCACATCAATAGTCAACATCAAATGGTTATGCATATTAATAAAATAATAGCTAAAAAATATTTTGTGTTATAAAACTAATTAAACATTAATGATTTAATATAATATTATCATTATTCAATATTCTTACGTATATTATCTTAATGTATTATTATTATTATTATTATTATTATTATTATTATTATTATTATTATTATTATTATTTAAGATTATTCTTTTCAATACTAATATTTTTTATTATATCTATTTTCGATTAAAGCTTTGAACTTCTTTAAATAAAATTATGTTAGAAATGTATTATTTAATAAAAAATAATAATCTATAATAGGATTAAAAACCTTAATACATTTCCAAGTAAATGTATTTGATTATATCATTGTTAAATATATATGCCATTTTGCATCATCTCACAAAATATAGAAAAAAGAAAGTATGTATGCTATTTAGCATGAAAAAAATAAAGTTTCCCTTTTTGTATCAGATGACAAAAAATGAAAAAAAAGTAAATTACATAAACAGTCCCCGAAGCATTCCAAGCATTCCAAAACTAACAGAAAGAACCTAACTATCCGATTTTCACTATATGAGTTACTAAGGTTTGCAAAATACAACAAATCGGTCCCTGATGTATCGAAATAGTTCACAGGTCCATATGAAATGACTTTCTTACCCTTTCTTATTTCTTTTATCTTTTTATTTATATTCTTTTTATAATTAAAAATAAAAAATTAAAAAACCCACCCCACCCACTCTCTCTCTCCTCCGGTGATTTTCTTTCCGTGATTAACTCTAATTGGGTAATCCTGTAACTAATAAATCTTCCTTACGGAGCTCCCATGGAAATTTCCAACAGCAAGCAATTGGGTAATCCTGTAATCCGGAATGGAATCGTGGGTCTTTCCGATCTGGCGATGAACGGTATGATGGGTGGGATGGTCGGCGGCGTTACCGTTGCTGTAGGATCTCCGATCACGCACATCTGCTGCTTATTCTTCCTGTTTCATTCGATTTCACTGGTGCTGCTGTTCAGTAGTGCGTCTTCATCATCTTCCATGGGTGGATCATGCAACCGATCATGGATCCCATCGCTGTGTTCCCTCCTCTGTTCTCTCGGATTGATCTAGGCCGTTCGTTACAAGACAGGCACATAATCGCATCTGGAGAAATGACTGGAGAGGGAGAAAGAAGATAGGGGCATCAAATGGAGGAGTTTAAGAAGAAGGTTTAGAGTTTGATTTACTAAAGGAAGTTGATGCACTGTGAAAAATGGTTAACGAGAGACTTTGTTACTCTGTTCTTTTTCACTATTTCTTGCTTAGTTCTTTTTCACTGCATAATGTATCAAACTTTTCCATCTTCTAAGCAATCAACGACTTTAATGGACGTGAACCGTGCAAATGTTTCATTGCCTACTGTTATGAAGGTACAAGAAACGTTCTTACAGTCGTAGTTATTGTAATCCAATTTGAATCTAAGACCCTATGTTATGATTGAGCATAGCACACTCCCGTAATCGTTCAGTGCATTGGGCAGACTAAGAGAGGCATTCTCTATAACATCGTAAAGGGTAAAACCATCGTTAATCAAACTAGTATCAAGGACAAAAGAATTGGGATAATCGAGCTTGAAAACGACATTCACAGAGGTTAAAGAACTTTCAGATCCTAAACCGACCATACAGAGCTTCCAGAATCCGAATCCCAAAACACTAATATACTAAACCCAGCTCCGATGTTCTTACGAGGCTTGAATTGTGGTGGCTGGACCGTAAATAGCCATAATCTTCGCTGTGGAGTATTGTCAGAGAAATAATCAATGATGTTCGGCCCAACGAGATTAAGAACAACATTAACCTTAACAATCCCTTTCCATTACGTCTCGTAAGCTTTCCAGGGAGAGAGAGAGAGAGAGAGAGAGAGAGAGAGAGACGTGGGGGTGGGGGTAGGGGTGGGTGGGGTATTTTTTTTCTAATAAAATAAATAATAAATTCAAAGAAAAAGAAAATAGAAATTAAAAAGGGTATTTTAGTCTTTTTACTTTACTCAGGGACCGATTTGTAGGATTTTACAAATCTTAGTGACTCATATAGTGAAAATCGAATAGTTGGGTTCTCTCTGTTAGTTTTGGGATACTTCAAGGACTGTTTCTGTAATTTACTCTGAAAAAAAGGAAAGTACGTTCCTGTTAAGCACGGAAAATTGGAATCGATCTTGTCATTTTTTGCATTAGATCACAAAAATAGACAAATGAAAGTAAGTTAGTATTTAGCGTGAAAATAGAAACTAACTTAACCTTTTTGCATTAAGTCACAAAAAGTAGAAGAAGGAAAGTATGCTGCTATTAACCATGAAAAAATTGAGCAAAGTTGGTTTTTTGCATGAAGTCACAAAAATAGACAAATGAAAGTATCTTAGTTTGACATTTCACCCCTCCATTAGTCGGTGATATACTCTATAAATCCAGGAAACTAATGAAATATCAAGGAAAATTGGAAATTGCTTGTCAGCGTACATATGGTAATTAGGATCTTCAGGTTTGCACAATTAATGACTCATTGGTGCAACTACATTCTCAAAATGAGATTGACATTGTAAAGTTGTCATGGGATGTTGTGGGTGTTGTCTTGGTTTAGCGATCATATGAAATTTTTTCTTTCGGTCAAAATCTGAGACAACTAATTTGACGTGTATATAATGTTAGATTTTATATGTTTATTTCATTTTAGGACATTTCATATTACATTTATCTATTTTTTTGGCTTTTTGTTTATAAATATTTCATTTGAAAATTTTACTTTAAGTAAAATAAGGTTGTAAGCGTTTGAAAATTTACCTTAAAACTTGTCACCTTAGTATTTGTGATCTTCAAGTTTATCATAGAAATATAATCCAAATACAAAACAATTTTTATTATTACAATTTGCTAGAATTTCAAAAACATTGCCCAATTAGAAAAAACTATATAATGTTATAATTGAAAAAAAATCATTGATAAACGTGGCTCCAGATATAAATATTAACCATATGACGACACCTTGACTTAAGGGTGCACGGAGTAGTGGAAGGCGAACCCGCTGGAAGCCGATCCCGCCCTCAACCCGCCGGAACCCGCAGCGGGACGGTGTAGAAGCCGCCGATCCCGCCGAACCCACCTCGCTCTCCAACCCGCCGAACCCACCTCCAACCCTTTTCCTTCTATGCCTTCGACGCACAGCGGCTTCACGAGCCCGCTGGAAGTCCTCTTTGAACCCGCCGGAGGGCGAACCCGAGCGGTACCGCCGGTGCCACACGAACCCGCAGCCGAGCCCGCCCTCATCTTTCCACTACTCCGTGCACCCTTATAGATTAGAATGTTGTTGAGAGAATAACAAAGACTCAATTATTCTAAATAAAAAACCACCCCCTAACACCCTCGCATCCCATCAGTCTTCTAGATACCCCATCAGTCTTCTAGATAACATGTTCTCATTTAATCTATATATATATATAATAAGAATTTTCTCATTGACTCATCCACTATCCACCTACCAAAGCTTGTTTTGTAGATAAATTTTACTGGACCATTTTTTTTATAACTGAGCCCGAACTTTATAACTATTAATACACACGCGGTACGCCCTCCAATAGCTGGCCCAAAAGAAAATCAGAAAGGCGGCTTCGGTTTCATCTCTAATCTCTTTAGTCAACTCTCACGACACTGTTTTTTTTTTTTTTTTTTTTTTTTTTTTTAAATCAGAAAGGCGGCTTCGGTTTCATCTCTAATCTCTTTAGTCAACTCTCACGACACTGGTCAACTCCTAACATCGCTGTCGTTTCTCTGTCTCGCCTCTCACGTTCCAATTCTTATCTTCTGTATTTGAATCGCAGTTTGAAACAACGACGAAGACGAGCCGAACACGATTCGCATTCCGCCGAAGTTCTGTGTCTCGCCGCTCCGGTCCGGCAGTTCAGTCGCCTCTCGCAGCCTGATCGTCACCGCGCCCGGTGAGTATTCGACATTTTAGACAAGTAAGTTTAATAAGTGTTTATATGTGATTATGAATCTACTTTCTACATCACTTGACCTAGTTTTTTGTTTCTATTTTATATGTGTTTGTGTAATTTCGTAAACTATAAGCCAAAAAGGAAACTGTTGATTTCACAGTTGATCACCAAAACTTATTTAATGATCTATCAGTTAATTAATACTATACAGATGTCTAATTCGAGTGTAAAAATTGGCGGATCAAGGAATGGACCTAGCGATTAGCGTGGTCCGGTCAAAATGTTCCAAAATCCACAAGTAAATCAATTAAAATTATAAAATTCACAAAATCGCATAACGACATTGACATGAATCTATTACCTAATTTCAAAGTTCAAATCATTGACAATATAACAGTAAAAAAACACCAACATAATTTCACATTATTGGTAGTAAATTGTTTGTTTATCACAATTCACAATGAGTCAACTCAAATTTGGTGTTGAGATCTGTCACACCCAAAAATCAGAGGTTGTGACTTCCTAATTTTCATTACAAATCATGTCATCATAATACTTAACGACAGAAGCTTTGATTAACAATAACCTTAAAATCTCTAGTAATATATTTTTTAATTAAAATATTTCGTATTAAAAAACAACGTGCTTAAAAAAACAAAAAATTAAATGAGAGCCTTTTGCTTTTAAGAAAAAACCCGAAAAATTAAAAGAGAGTTTCATTCGGCAGTATGAGCTTCTGGTGTTTATTTTAAACAAAAAGCTCCTAATTTAGCTTTTAGGAACTTTTAGCTTTTTTAGCTTTTGATTTTCATATTATTTTACATTTTTAAAAACCAACAGCTACTTCTGCCGAACACTTCTGCACAAATAAAAGCTACAGCTATCCGTTTTCCAGCTACCAACTACAAATCAATTACTATTATCCCCCGCCAACAACTTGAAGTCGGGCTTTGAAAACTAACAACCTGAAGCATCTTTGAGTCGCCATCATGGAAAACATGTTGAAGTTGGGTCCCAACCAAATGAAAGGATCAATTTGGGACGACGGTGGCAAGACTAAAATCGTACAAATTCTAATTTCATATGGAGAACACACGGTCTATTCAATCCAGTTTGTGTCTGATGTAAATGGCAAAATGCTTCCTTCACAAGTCCATGGAAAACCCTCTGGATCGAAGTTTGATATCGTAAGTTTTACCATGTCCATCTACTCATCTCTCTGTAACTTTGATTAAAACTAAAAGCAGTTTTTATTTTCGGGAATTGAAAATTGCAGGCGATGATTGATGATCCAGAGGAGTATTTGACTTCTGTAAGTGGTCAATATGGCGCAAAAAAATTGGTTTCGATTACATTTGAGACCAACAAACGTATGTTTGGACCCTTTGGAAATGTTATTAAGGGCTCGCTTCCGAAATTTGTGTATAATTTCAGTCCAAAGTATTCGTTTGGGGGATTTCATGGTAGTGTTTACAAGTCTCGTGTGTGTTCCATTGGGGTCTATGTTAGGCCCGTTGGATGGATTGCTGGAACTGAAACTGAAATAGATGATAGAAGTGAAGATGATCAAAGTAAAATAAATGGAAAAAAAGTAGCAAATTAGTTTTAGTTTTGCAATATTCAAAGTTTTTTTTTTTTTTTTTTTTTGTCAACATTATATTGTTATAGAGATAACGACATGTGCGTGATATGAGTTTTTTTTTTTGTTTTTAACCGATTTAGGTAAATGTCAAAGCTATTTGGATAATACTTTTCGATTTAATGGTTTATATCCAATTATAACATTACCTTATCGGTTTGTAAACAATCCGTCAAATCATATCTATTTTACAACTAACACCAATAAAATGTTTTCTGCTTTTATGCTGTCCGGTTGGGAGGTGGAGGGAGGCCCCCATTGCGCGGAACACAGCCCCTACCCCCATGCGGCGACCCTGCATTTTGAGCCTCATAAGAGCTCTTCGATGCACGCGGATATGGCAAAGAGAAAGGCTAAGGTTGTAACTTGTGCATCATTAGCTGTACCAAAAGTAAGGGAGATATTAAGGGATGCTGACTAGATGTTGATGTGGCAGAGAGAAAATAAGAGGTGAAGGAAACCCACATCACACAATCTTACACACTTTACACACCGACACATTCTAGTTTGTCCACTCTTCCACAGCAAGTGAAATAAACATAAACATCACCATACAACGAATAATCATTCCATCTATCAATAGATATCCTTTTTCCATAACCTAGGTTGGTATAAGTTATGACTGTCAACAAGAATTTTATCAATGTAAGGTTATGTCAATTGGTGCAATACAAAAATCTTTTTATTGTTTCATGTAGATTTGCAATTAAATTGTATATCAAAACAATAAGAAACATTTACTCATTTAAGGAGCGAGGGCCAATGCCAAACAACTTCTCATGGATGTAGAGGTGCGGAAACTGGATCTAATTTTTTAAAGATCCGGGATTTGATTCGGACTAAGTTTAATAAAATCTGAATGTTTAATTTTTGAATCTGATTTATTCTATACGTTAAATCGGGGTCGGATTTCCCAAAATTTTGTAACTGGATTTTTATGGTGGATAATGGGAAGGTGCAAACACCGCCTTCCATGCGTCCTCCGTCCTCGTATGTCACCGGCTTCACACAAGGGGATGGTCATATAAATGTTGGAAATAAAAAAAATTATTATTATTTTTACTGAACTTACTTTTACTCACCTATATATAACACTCGTTTTATAAATATTTCACATCTCTTTCTATACTTCTATCTCACTCAATACACTTCTACCACACTCTCAAACTTTCTTTCAAAAATGGATCAAATTTCGAACACCTCAACATCCAACCAAACCAATAACACACCTAATCGCAATAACTACCCTTTCTGATTAAACAGAACCACTTACGTTTTGGTGAATATAATCTCAACTAATCATCGAATTGCTTGTTTACAACTTTACTAAATAGTTCTCCACAACCAAACCAATATCCACCACCATATCAATACCCATCTTTTCACAACAAAATCCATTCCCACATTCACCACCCGTTTAAACAAATCAATTTCCATAACTAAATTCTCTCGATAATGTATTGATATTGGAAATGCAACCACCCGAACCGTAGAGGAGGAAGAAACCATCGAATAAAACGGTGGTGCAAAAAGGTTCAAAAGTTTGGCCGTCGTACGAAGAAGTGGCTTTGACAGAAGCGTGGATAGCAATTTCAAAAAATGCTCGTAAAGGCAATAGCCAGAGTTTTTGTTGGTGATTCGTAAAATTACCAATATGTATTTAAGTGTAATGGATTAATTTTGTTGACCGAATGTGATCTTGACAAACATTAAACAAGTAAGGAAGGTGTGGAGTACACATGTAAGACTCGTATCCTGATTATAACATATACTTAAAATAAGAGTGTTAGGAATTATATGATCATTGGTAGTTATAAAGCTAAGAAAAACTTTAGTTACAATTTCATATGAAAATCAGCTTTTTGTGTCGTTTTTAGAAAAATCATAATTAATTCTAGAAAAATCATTTGGACCTCAAACCAGTGCACAAAGTTTACAAATTGAGTCTAGTACAATTACCAAAAAAATAGTAAGCTTGAAAATGACATTATCTATGGTAAAAAATGCAATCTTTACTGATTAGTTCGGAATTGACAGATTAGATAGTCTGTTTTCAAAAATTCATAATAAATCATAGAAATATCGTATAAATACGTAAAATACATCCCTGGAAAGGTATTGAGATGAATTTTCTGAATATCAAATAAAAACGTGAATTTAATGGGTTTAAGATCGGCTAAACCAGTCTTGAACAGACTGATTCTAGAAGGCCTTTAATTTCAACAAAATTATATTATTAAAATCTTTTGTCAAAAGTGTCATGCCATTTTTTATTCAAGAATTCAAGTATAAATACCCCCCAAAACATCTCATAAACCACACCAACAAATCTCAATCCAATATATAGAGATTTCTAAGCACTAGAGTGTAAGCAAGTGAGCGGAAGAAGCTCGAAAGCCTAACGAAGGAGTTATAGATTCCGACGAATGGTCATAAGGTAACTACAAACCTTTCTATAGCTTAATTAGGTATTGTAAAATAATTTTTGTATTAAGAAGTAGAATATGTAATAAGTATAACATATTCATTTCCAACAATAGTAAATAAAAACCTTAAAAACGTCGTTATAACAATTCGTAATTCTGAAAATAATACTGATTGATTTACTTACGAGGACGGTGCCTAGGCCGATTACTTGGGATCTGGTTGTTGGATTTTCCGAAAGGCTAAAATGCTGAAAGGATCCTGCCACCCCATCTAATCTTCTACCTGACCGTTCTTTACTTGATAAATCATGGAGTATCATATTGGAATTATTGAAGGGTTTAATGATGCGACTATAATATAGTTAAGGATTAAGAAATGATAGATTTATTATTATGTTAACAGTTAAAGTTGAAAAGAAATACAAAGACGAGAAAGATAAACGATATAGTCAACTACAATCAGGTGAGTCTTCTCACTATACTATAGGTGATATTGCATGCGTAGGAAGGAAGATATGTTAGACTAAGGTGATCTTACCTGTTATGATAATTGTATGAATTATTGCTATGATAATGATTGTTTGTGGACGGAACGGGAATAGCCCGCGAGCCAATAGGCGGAACGGGAATAGCCTGCGAGTCATTAGACGGAATGGGAAAAGCCTGCGAACGATAAGACAGAACGGGAACTGCCCGTGAGTCTTCAGGCGGAACAGGGATAGCCCGCGAGTCTCACAGACATATGAATGGTTATTGTGTGTTGTATGTTATGTGATGGATCGTATGGTATTTTGAGGAACTTACTAAGCTCCGTGCTTACCCTTTCCCTATATAAACTACTGTTTCAGGTACATCAGGTACCATGGATGGCAAGGCGTGACGTGTATACACTGTGCTGCTTCATTGTAGGACTGTTTTTGAATGGATGTTCCGTTATGTTGTGATTTCATTAACTTTTGTTAATCCTGGGATGTTTTCATTAAACTTATAAGTTATGGAATTTTGTCAAAATTAATTAAGTGGCTTTTCTTATATTAAAGTGTTCGTTTAAATTTTTTAAATTTTACCCTAAAATTTTGGGATGTTACAACACACTTGTTTGAATTTGATCAAGTTACAAAGTAAACTGTCAATTAGAAATTTTATTTTCCAAAAATTAGTCTGACACGACCCGTGTCAAAATTACACGACCCGTGTAATTTGCTGCATTTGGAAAGAAGCAAGTTTGAGGCATTACACGACCCGTGTCAAAATTACACGACCCGTGTAATTTGCTGCATTTTGACAGAAGCAAGTTTGAGGCATTACACGACCCGTGTCAGAATTACACGGGCCGTGTAAGTCATTACACGACCCGTGTCAAGATTACACGGGCCGTGTAACGCGCCCAGTGACAGTTTTTGACAGGTTTTATAGCCGTTTTTGGTCATTTTTCTGGGGACAAAAACATTATCTTTCTCTCATTCTCTGGTCTAGAATTCACTCTGAATCTTATCCCCATTTCTAACAAAAATCAAAGTAATTTCTGCAACAATGGCAAATGAAACTTCTGTGAAAGATATGACAAGCAAATTTGACAAGTTAACCAAGTTTGAAGGCCAAGACTTCCGGAGATGGCAAAAGAAGATGCACTTTCTTCTCACAACCCTCAAAGTGGTGTATGTTCTAAGTACTCCCATGTCTGAAGTTGTTGAAGATGAACCCCTGGAGGCAACAAGAAGGAGATCAAGTGGGAGAACGATGATTACATATGTCGTGGTCACATTCTCAATGGTATGTCTGATTCTCTGTTTGATGTTTATCAAAATGTTGAATCCGCAAAAGAACTATAAGATTCGTTGGAATCCAAGGCCTGTGATGGAACAATACCATGAAATGTTAAGGATTTTGGGACAATTTGCTCAACACAATTTGAAGATGGATGAAGCCATTTCTGTGGCTGTCATCATTGACAAATTGCCCCCATCCTGGAAAGATTTTAAACACACTTTAAAACATAAGAAGGAAGAGTTGACTCTGGTTCAACTTGGAAGCCATTTACGGACTGAGGAGTCTTTAAAGACTCAAGAACTCGATAACAATCCTAAAGGCAAGAACCAAATTGGTTCTTCTTCTGTGAATATGGTGGAAGGAGAGGGATCTAAGAATTCCAATAAGTTTAAAGGTAAAAGGAAGTTTAAAAGGAAAGATGACAAGTCTTCAAACAAGAAGGCTAAGTTGGTTTGTTGGGGTTGCAACAAACCGGGTCATCTCAAGAAAGATTGTCGCCTCCGTAAGGTGAACAAGGACAAGGATGTGGGTCCAAGTGGATCTAAGGATCCGGACAAGCAACAAGGTCAGAAATCTGATTTCATTCAAAATCTTAAATATGTGCAGAATTATGTTTCTGTGATTTTTGAAGCATTCTATGTGCAGGATGATGATGTTGTATGGTGGGTTGATTCGGGTGCAACAAGTCATGTTTGCAATGATCTTCGTTGGTTTAAAGACTATCAACCAATTGAAGATGGACCTGTTGTAAAGATGGGAAATGTTGCTACCGAACCAATCAAGGGACTAGGATCTGTTTTACTCAACTTTACTTCTGGCAAATGTTTATCTTTAGACAATGTATTGTATGTACCGGGGATTCGAAAGAACCTCTTATCTGAAATTGTATTAAGTAAGTGTGGTTATAAACAAGTACTAGAAAGTGAAAAGTATATCTTGTCAAGACATGGTACTTTTGTTGGATTTGGATATGTATGTAATGGTATGATTAGGCTTAATCTTAATTATCCTTCTTATAATAATTCGATTTGTATGGCTTCAACTAGTACTAGCAATAGTTTGCATAAATCACAATTATGGCATGCTAGACTAGGACATATTCATTACAAGAGATTAAAAGACATGTCTAAAATGAGTATGATTCCTGCTTTTGATATGAATATTGAGAAATGTAAAACTTGTATGTTGACTAAAATCACTAGACAACCTTTCAAAGATGTTGTTAGGAAAAGCAAGGTGTTGGAACTCATACATAGTGACTTGTGTGATTTCCATGCAACACCTTCCCTAGGAAACAAAAAGTATGTTGTTACTTTTATTGATGATGCATCTAGATATTGTTATGTCTATTTGTTGCATTCTAAAGATGAAGCTCTTGATAAATTTAAAATTTATAAACAACAAGTAGAGCTAAATAAGAATGAGTTAATAAAGGTTTTGCGTACGGATAAGGGTGGTGAATATTATGATCCAGTTTATTTTGAATCTACCGGAATAATACACCAAACCACTGCTCCTTATACACCACAACAAAATGGTGTAGCTGAAAGGAAGAATAGGACCTTGAAGGAAATGGTTAATTCCATGTTGTCCTATTCTGGTCTTAGTGAAGGATTTTGGGGTGAGGCGATGTTAACAGCCTGTTATATTTTGAACCGAACTCTAAACAAAAAGAGTAAGGCTAGTCCTTATGACTTTGGCATAGAAAGGTGCCAAATTTGAGTTATCTCAAGGTTTGGGGTTGTAGAGCTGTTGTAAGACTCACTGAACCAAAAAGGAAAAACTTGGGAGAAAGGGGTATAGATTGTATCTTCATTGGGTATGCTGAGCATTCCAAGGCATATAGATTTTATGTTATAGAATCTAATGACTCAGTGTCTGTGAACACTGTTATAGAGTCAAGAGATGCTATCTTTTATGAAGAGAGATTTACTTCTATACCTAGACCAAGGGACTTGATTCAGAAATCTTCTAGCAAGAACACAACTCAAGGAGAAAATGTCTCTGCTGGTACAAGTTCTGTACCTGAACCTAGGAGGAGTACTAGGACAAGAAAAGTTAAGTCTTTTGGATCTGATTTTCAACTTTATTTAGTTGAAGGAACGAGAGATGAGACTATCTCTGAACATTAATATTGTTATATTATTGAGGAGGATCCAAAGACATTTAGTGAAGCTATGGCTTCAAGAGATGTTCATTTCTGGAAAGAAGCTATTCAGGATGAAATAGATTCTATCATGCATAACAATACTTGGGTATTGGCTGATTTACCTCCTGGATGCAAGGCATTAGGATGTAAATGGATCCTCAAAAGGAAAATGAAAATGGATGGCACAATAGATAAGTATAAAGCCAGATTGGTTATCCAAGGCTTTAGGCAAAAAGAAGGTATTGACTTCTTTGATACTTATGCTCCTGTGGCTAGAATATCTACTATTAGATTATTGTTGGCTCTTGCAGCAATACATAATCTTGTAATTCATCAAATGGATGTGAAAACTGCATTCTTGAATGGTGAACTAGATGAGGAGATTTACATGAAACAACCTGAAGGGTTTGTGATGCCTGGACATGAAAACAAGGTTTGCAAGTTAAAGAAATCATTATATGGTTTGAAACAAGCATCAAAACAATGGCATCAAAAATTTGATGATGTGATCTTGTCTAATGGTTTTGCATTAAACCAAGCTGACAAGTGTGTATATAGCAAATTTGATACTTCTGGAAAAGGAGTTATAATTTGTCTATATGTAGATGATATGTTGATTTTTGGTACTAGTCAAGATGAAGTTGACAAAACCAAGAAATTCTTATCATCTAGTTTTGACATGAAAGACATGGGGGAGGCGGATGTGATTCTTGGTATAAGAATCAAGCGTGGAAACAATGGTATTTCAATCACTCAATCTCATTATATTGAGAAGATATTGAAAAAGTTCAACTTTGAAAATTGTTCTCCTGTTAGTACTCCTATAGATCCTAGTCTTAAGCTTCTACCTAATAAAGGATCTCCTGTGTCTCAACTAGAATACTCAAGGGCTATTGGTTGTCTTATGTACGCCATGATTAGCACTAGGCCTGATATTGCTTATGCTGTAGGAAAGCTCAGTAGGTATACTAGCAATCCTAGTTCACATCATTGGCAAGCCATAAATAGAGTATTCAAGTATTTGAAAGGAACCATGGATTATGGTTTGACATACAGTGGATACCCTTCGGTGTTAGAAGGTTATTCAGATGCTAGTTGGATTAACAATTTGGAGGATCACTCCTCCACAAGTGGTTGGGTATTTCTTCTAAGATGAGGTGCTATTTCTTGGGCATCCAAGAAACAGACTTGTATTACAAGTTCAACCATGGAATCTGAATTCATAGCATTGGCTGCTGCTGGCAAAGAAGTAGAGTGGCTCAGGAATTTAATTTATGAAATTCCATTATGGCCTAAACCGATATCTACCATTTCTATCAGGTGTGATAGTGCTGCAACTTTGGCTAAGGTTTATTGTCAAGTGTATAATGGGAAGTCTAGACATTTAGATGTTAGACATAGTATGATTCGTGAACTCATAACGAATGGTGTGATATATGTGGAGTTTGTAAGGACTCAGTTAAATTTAGCCGATCATCTAACCAAAGGGTTAGCGAGAGATCTTGTGCACAAGGCGGCTGTATGGATGGGTTTGAAGTCCACCTAAAAATCTTTGATATTGAGATACCCAATTCTCATCTAATTGAACATTAGATGCTGAATTCAATGTGGAAAGCTTAATATTTGAAGATTGGAACACATTATTGTTTATATCATCCCAAGGTATGTGTTCAGTACTGCAAGTGAAGGAGGTTGAAATTTATTTTCTTAATAATTCTTTGAAAAATTGCATATGCAGGTGCAAGAATAAAAGAACTACATATATAAGCATGAAGTTTAGCTGCTTCAAGAAGCTTGTGACTTAGCTTTGTTATGCTTATTGAAGGATAGGACACAAGCTAGTAAAATATAGTGTCAAGTTAGAACTTATGAGAATGTAAGCTGGTGTGTGTTATTATCTTCATGTATTCACTATGAATAGAAAGGGTTCAATCCTTAGAGACACCCTGATATTCGAATATTTGGAATGTGTAATACACTAATGTGAAATTCAATCGTCACGATATTTCATTTATGCATCAGTTTTGTGTAGTTATGTTTTGTTTAAGTTAATCAAGATTACACTTAAATGGGGGAGGTTTGTTGGTGATTTGTAAAATTACCAATATGTATTTAAGTGTAATGGATTAATTTTGTTGACCGAATGTGATCTTGACAAACATTAAACAAGTAAGGAAGGTGTGGAGTACACACTTGTTTGAATTTGATCAAGTTACAAAGTAAACTGTCAATTAGAAATTCAATTTTCCAAAAATTAGTCTGACACGACCCGTGTCAAAATTACACGACCCTTGTAATTTGCTGCATTTGGAAAGAAACAAGTTTGAGGCATTACACGACCCGTGTCAAAATTACACGACCTGTGTAATTTGCTGCATTTTGACAGAAGCAAGTTTGAGGCATTACACGACCCGTGTCAGAATTACACGGGCCGTGTAAGTCATTACACGACCCGTGTCAAGATTACACGGGCCGTGTAACGCGCCCAGTGACAGTTTTTGATAGGTTTTATAGCCGTTTTTGGTCATTTTTCTGGGGACGAAAACATTATCTTTCTCTCATTATCTGGTCTAGAATTCACTCTGAATCTTATCCAATCAAAGATTTGATTGTACCATCAAAATACTTTGATTTGAAAGTGATTCTTACACGATTTTCAGAGATCCAAGCCATTGTTCATCCCCATTTTTAACAGTTTTGAAATCTTATGGGAAAAAATTGTGGCACATTTTCATGAAACAATGAGTTGAGGAATTATCGGAATAATGATAATTTGTATGGAAAATGGAGAAAGTTGTGAACAGCGTTTTGAAAGTCAACGCCATCTACAACAACTTAACCAACCAACATAAAAGCGGCGAAAGCAATTTCAACATTTTCAGTACCGTCTTATAACAATTTGCGCAAGAAACCGGGAAACCTTTTGCTCACTTGAAAACGTGGGAGGTTTGCAAAAACGGGTACTTATTCCATCGGCTAAAACAGGAATCGGGTTTGGGCTCAAAATGAACAAGGAAGATGCCGATGATTTTTCATCGAAAGAACCTCTTCGCCGGCCGATGAGTTTCGATAAATCGAAGCGAGCCGTCAACCCTCGTCAAACAACGAAAAGTTTAAAGGACTTCGTGGTTAAAGAGTTTCGTTGGTATTCTGATGGAGTGCGTGTGGTTCACCAGCACATCATAACATCTTGAAACAGTCTTAGGGTGCAGTCATGTAGACTAAAGACCCCGAGAACCGTGGGAAGTCACAGTACACATCACCAGAATAGAGTTGTGAGAGAGATAGATAGAATAGCATGTTGAGATGTCATTGGAAGAGCATCCAGTTGGATCATCTGCAATAAAGTGTATTATTGTAAGACACTTTCGATACATAGAAAGAGTGAAAAGTTCATGTAGACATAGACATAAAACTTGAATTTAAAGTTTAAAAGAAAACAAGAAACTGATAACAGTATTATGACAGATCCGACTTGGTGATTACCTCGTGGAGACTTGGTAATAAGCAGGAGTAGCTACCAGTCAGATTTTATGTTTCATCTTCGCATGTTTTATTTCCCGAATAATTTAATTATTCGAAAGGTCCACAGTCGCTTATACTTTAGGAACTAAGTATTGAATCAAGACTGTCATGAATTGAATTGTAGACTGTCTAAGGAGTTAGGGATAGCAACAACATTGATACAACGTTTATAAGTACTTAGAAAATGCAGATTTGAGTATTGGATAAACCCACGCTCAAAGAATTGTTTCACGGATTATATCACGAGCAATTTTTGAGACGATAATATCATATGATCTTGAAGTGGAGACATATGAGTTATCATTTGCAAGGCAATTGTTCATTGATAATACGAAAACGCATTGGTAACTCGATGTTATAAAACGTATTGTTGTGAGTGATTTGACTGGTAAAAGATATAAGCATATGAGTCGAAGCTTATTCGTTTCTTGACCCTGATGGGAAACAGATTGAAGTTGACTAAAGTGTTGGCCAGCCAGGACTGAATAGATGTGTTCAATTATAAGTCTTATGTCATATGCAAATCAGAGATCGGGAAACAGAGTACCGGACAGAGATTGATCTCAATCCATGTCTCAAGTCCAGAAAATATCTTGTTGGATGGAGGATCATATGATCACTTATCTATGGACAGAACTGACTGGGTTAGAGTTCGACAGCAGTTTCTAGGAAGCTACAATTTGCTGATCAATTAGAGGGTAAACTGTTAATTATAGTCATAGACTTATCCAAGTGGGAGACTGTTGGATTAGGTGTCTAAGCCATGACTAATAATTAGTATTTACTTAATTGATAGTAGCAAAGTCTATTTGGGTTGCCCTAATAACTAGAGGTTTGGTAGAAATACCAGGAGAGAGAAAGATTGATTTATTATATGAGATAATAAATCAATAGAAATAAAATAAATAGTTTATTAATATCTTTTGTTGATAATATATTAATTAGAAACATTATTAATTAATTAGAAATTAATATGGAATTAATTAGAATTAATTTGGTGATTAATTTAATTAATTAAAGGTGCAGGGGCTGATTTGTAATTACTCAATAGTTGAGTAGTGACTGTCCAGGACAACCAGTGGCCAGTGAAATTAAGGAGTGGATATTCCTTAATTTCAAAAATATATATTAAGGATAAATAGGTTTGAATTAAATGATAAAGGTTTATCTTGATTTGAATTTAAAAAGGTTTATCTTTAAGGCTTATCTGGTTATCAGCTGGAAGCTATAAATAGGGACCCTTGGTCCTCACTTATCCTGCGCCATATTTATCCTGACTCTCTCTGGAATTTCGACCTCCTCCTGGCTTGGGTGTGATCTCATTTGAGGCAAGGCATTTGCGTTGCTTAGCTTGCAAGAAACAACTAAAAGGTTAGTTTTTATTCCTTATTTCTTTTAGTAATTTTTTTTGTTTAGCCTTTAGGATTTTGTTACATGTTCAAAGTTAGAAAACATAGATCCAATCTAGGTTGCATGTAAACTTAGGGTTTGAGTTTATTGATTGCATAAAACCTTTCGGTGGTATCAGAGCCAGGTTGTTTTCTATTTGAATGGTTGTAATTGTTTTTCCTAAATTTTAGGGTTTATTGAATCTAAACCCTAAAAAGAGGCCAAATCGATTTAGGGTTAGGGTTTTCCAAACCCAAGCCCATCCCCCCTTTATTTTGCGATTTTTGTGATATAGGGTTTTAGAAGATTTCTATTTTTGGTAACTGTGATTGTTAAATAATTGGATAACCTTAAACCCCTTATCTGCTAATTTCAAAATCTAAAGGTTTAAGATAGGATTAAATTAATTTGATTAATTTGTGATACCTATCTGATTTAAGTATTTAGTTAATTGTTTAATTAAAAGATTAAAATTAAATCATTCAAAGGTTTTAATTTAATTTTAAAATTAATTGTTAATTTAGAAAAAAATTATATTGTTAAACCATTAATATTTTAAAAGTTTAAAATACATATTATATATATATATATATATATATATATATATATATATATATATATATATATATATATATATATATATATATATATATAATAATAATAATAATAATAATTAAAAGTTAATATTATATGTATAAGATAATTGGTTAGTCAAATCAATAGTAGGCCTCATTCACGAAGCTGGTCTATAAGGAAGGTATAAGGAAACTGCCTATAAAATGGTGGTTGAATGGGTGTCCACTCTCACCCACCGCTCTCTTGATCAGTGGAGGGTCGTTAGCCGAACGGGTTTGATAGGACCGCTTAATCTCATTAAAAGTGTAATGTTATTAATTAAAGTACTAGAACAATTTTATAAAATCCCAATCTAGTTACTTTAGGAAAAATGTGAAAGAGATGTTAATCCATGAAATTGCATATTACACTTTATGAGACATTAGTGGAGCGTGTGTGGTTAACCGGCACACTAATAGTGGCTCATAAAGAGTGGTAATGGGTTTCTCATGATTTATCATTGTTGATGGAGCGTGTGTGGTTAACCGACACGTCAATTTGAGATGATAAATGACATTGAGGTTACCGAACACATTTGCATGGTTATTCACATCTTGTTTGTGATCCTCGGCATCCCAGTCAGAAATAGAAGAGCATATCCGAGATTAAACATGCGATTGAACAATTCAATTAATCTCATAGATCTAGGAATTTCATAAGACTGAAACTGATAAATGTTTACCTACCTTAATGACCAATATGTTGTGACTACGACATCCCTCTTCACACCATAGTTGGGGTATTTTGGATCCTAGCCTTGTTAAATAATATATTGGGTAATTGTTTAAGAAGGATTAAAATTAAACTAATAAATTCAAATTTTATAGATGTCTAAAGATAGTGTTAGTTCTCCTCCTTCTCCTCCTTTACCCATTTCTAAGAGCCTCAGAATGCACCTGTTAAATATGGTAAGGCTGACTGGCCTGAACTGTGTGGTACGGTTTCGCAAATAGATAATGGTTCTTAGTTTTGTTGGCAAACCATATCTGATTGAGTATCTGCTCCTTGTTCTACCAAAGCATGGCATCACACAGTAGCTTGTGATGAGCATGACTCATTGACTATTGAGTCAAACGAAGTTCGTTGCCTCATGCTATTGATCATTGACCCCGAGGTCCGCAGGGATTTAGAATTCCTAGGGTCAGATGAGTTAGCACAGCTCGTTGAGGAAAGGTCCGAGAACCAGTTGAAAAGGAACGAACTAGGATCTTTAAAGGGCTTGAAGTGTGCAAGGCATACGGAAGTAGCACCGTTTCACATGTTCTCAAGATTGAGGGATACATAGGTGAGCTTATAAAATTGGTTCCCCCTTTTGATTAGGAGTTAAGCATTAGCTCGACTCGCTGATCTGTTCATCCAGATTTACAGGAAGGGAAACCAAGGTAAGACAATCATGGGAATGCATTCAATGTTGACTCTATATGAGTCGTTCATGGAGAAGCATAGTTCCATTGATTCAGCTGCTTCAGGATTCAGTCCAGTAATCGGGCGCATCAAGAAATGATCCAGATCGTCTGGACCGGTTCTTCGATGTATCAAACTGGGAATCCACAGGGTGGGACACAGTCACAGAAAGATTGGAAACATGCCCCGAAGCGAACAGTTTGGCAACTCATGAATATCTTAAAAACTCAGAACACCCGATCCTCCTTTCCTTGATGCAGGATGTGTTTCCCCCATTTGCTCTGTATGCATGGACTCTGTAGGATGCGGGATATTATTGCATAGGAGCATATTCGGATTGGATCTGAAGCTCATGCAGTTTTGTAGTTTAGTTAGATATTATGATCTTGTTATTAGCTTATTAGATGCGAGCGACATTGTTTGTCATATAGTACATTGTTCGAGGATATTTTGTTTTAATAAAATGATGATTTTCTTTTAATACATGTTTATTTAAATTATCCTTGAAATGTTGTATGTGTATGTTAATTGCATGAATGACAATAACTTGAATGTTGATGCATCTAAAGTGTTTGGATCCATGAATTGTGTTCTCTGTGATTGTTAAAGTAAATTTTATAAGGATCAATTCAACCAAAGGTCCAGTTGGATAGGACTTTGGAATCATTTGACTTAGAGTCACATGATGAATTGAGTTCTTAATAAAATCAATTGTTGCAAGAAATGAATCACCTAAAGATCCAATGCATGGGATTTTGGAATCAATTGACTTGGAGTCAGGTGATGATTGCATATATTGAACAAAATAAACAAAGTCATAAATTTACATAGAGATGTAAAAGACATTAAGATTATGAGCAATGGACACATTAGTTATTGTGAATTGCTCAAATCTTCAAACAAAACACAATAAGTCATACTTCATAATATTTGCCAATTAGTATGACAAATATGGCTTCACTTATCAAAATAAGCGATTGGTTGAAACCTTGAATTGTTCAATGACTGCAAAGGTTGTATAAGATCAACATAACCTGAGTGACAACATAAGCTGAGAAAATGTTTCACAGTTTATCCTCTTCCAAGAACATTAACAATTATAATGTGTCTTAGGGAAGATGATAAAGCATTGGTAGAAATAGTTCGATCCTCGATGTATAATATACACCTCCAATTAGTTTTCGATAAATTGGATATTCAACCAGTTAGACCATAAAAGCATATGCAAACCACATCCTAGAATATTTAGGTTGGATAGACACTCTCTGAAATGTAAAGCTGGGATCGTCCCACTTGCACATAGAAAATCCAGGGTCATGTAGCATTCGTCTGAACCTCATGACTAGCCTGATACTGATCAGCAGTGTCGTTCCATTGGCCATCCCGGCTGTACCTATAAAAGAAGAGTTCTTTTGGAAAGGACTCACATTCTTTAGAAACAGTGGGAGTAAGAATAATCTTGAATAAGTTTAGGGATTAGTCAAGTAAAAGAACCTCTAGTCATCATTAGGCCTTGACCAGGAATCAGATTCCTATTAAAACTGACATACTCTTCTCTTCGCTTAACCAGTAGTATTGGTCACCATCATAAGGTATCATGATCTGGATGACATACCGATTAGTGGTAAAACACTAAAGATGGTACGAATAAGCAATCCGACTACTTGGAAGCATTGGTGAGCCTGGTTGTTGCCAAATAAGAGAATCTTAGAGCGAGACACAGTTTATGAGACGATTTGACTGATTTACACCTGGTTTAACAACCAGTGTGAGTAATTGAATCATCAAAAGAAAGAGACATAGATAGAAATGTACTTACAGAACATCTGGTTGAGTGAGACGATACTCAGAGTCAAGTAACTGATTCTGAGAGAAGTGCTTTCAATAAAAGATGAAATCCAGAAGGATATTGTTTGGCATGACTGCGCCTTGTGAGTCGTTAGTGGAGCGTGTGTGGTTTATCGAGACACTAATAGGGACTCATAAAAGAACATGCCAATACAAAATGTACATGGCCTCGGGATTCATCCCACGGGGCATCTCGCAAGAAAGGATATTCAGATTCTCAAAATATGCCAAAAGTTTGGATTTTGTGAATAGCCTGAAAGATTCCCATAACTATGTCAGAAAGGTTTAGACTTCGGATACTCAAAATGTGCCAAAAAGGTTTGGATTTTGTGAATAGTCTGAAAGAGTCATATAACCGTGTCAAAACCAGTGGGAGTATCGTTGTTATCTGCCTATCACTGTATGTTGGTTACATGCTGTTTCTAGGAAATGTCTCTTATCATTACAAAGTGTAATGACTTGGAATTAAGAGATGGTTCGCTATGAAAGACTTAAAAGAGATACAGCGTACTCAAGTGGTTGCATACATCTATTAGATAGATCAAAAACTCTGCCAATATGATCTTGATGAGATTCAAGATGCATAGCCCCAAGAAAGGAGTTTCCTATCATTGCAAAGTATGATGACTTGTCATGAGAGATATAAAGCAGGTGCAACACACTCACATAGTTCACAGACACCTATCAGATAGATGAAATCGTCAGTATAGACCTAGCCATTGAGAGCATGATCTTGATAAGATTCGAGATGCATGTGAAAGAGTCTCCAAAAGGAAATAGGTTCTGAAAGTCATGACACATGGATTCTAAGTAATCTTTAGATTCCGAAAGGGTTTGGAATTAGAATAGATCGAATTCCACGAGCTTCTTTGATCGATCAGAACTGTCATGAACATGTCCTAATGACTTGATGCTTAGAGCATAATAAGTTGGATTCAGGATATAACCTGGCTGACAATACTGGACGGATAGTTTGAACACACGTGACAAAATCATTGGGAAAAGATTGGGGTGAATGTGATAGTAATAATTTGAATGGTTTTGAAATCGGTAATTATTGACATCAGGACGTGGTGCTAAAGAACTTCATGGTTAAAGAGTTTCGTTGGTATTCTGATGGAGCGCGTGTGGTTCACCGGCACATCATAACATCTCGAAACAGTCTTAGGGTGCAGTCATGTAGACTAAAGACCCCGAGAACCGTGGTAAGTCACAGTACACATCACCGGAATGCATTTGTGAGAGAGATAGATAGAATGTCATATTGATATGTCATCGGAAGAGCTTCCGATTGTATCATCTGCAATAAATTGTATTAGTGTAAGACACTTTGGATACATAGAAAGAGTGAAAAGTTCATGTAGACATAGATATAAAACTTGAATTCAAAGTTTAAAAGAAAACAAGAAACCTATAACAGTATTATGAAAGATCCGAGTTGGTGATTACCTTGTGGAGACTTGGTAATAATCAGGAGTAGCTACCATTTTATGTTTCGCCTTCGCATGTTTTACTTCCCGAATAATTTAATTATTTGAAAGGTCCACGATCGCTCATACTTTAGGAAGTAAGTATTGAATCAAGACTGTCATGAATTGGATTGTAGACTGTCTAAGGAGTTAGGGATATCAACAGCATTGATACAACGTTCATAAGTACTTAGAAAATGCATATTTGAGTATTGGATAATCCTACGCTCAAAGAATTTCTTCATGGATTATATCATGAGCAATTTTTGAGACGATAATATCATATGATCTTGAAGTGGAGACATATGAGTTATAATTTGCAAGGCAATTATTTATTGATAATACAAAAACGCATCGGTAACTCGATGTTATAAAACGTATTGTTGTGAGCGATTTGACTGGTAAAAGATATAAGCATATGAGTCGAATCTTATTCGTTCCGTGACCCTGATGGGAAACAGATATTTGTAGGCCTCTCGATGATTTTGAAGTTGACTAAAGTGCTGGCCAGCCAAGACTGAATTGATGTGTTCAATTAGAAGTCTTATGTCATATGCAAATCAGAAATCGGGAAATAGAGTACCGGACAGAGATTGATCTCAATCCATGTCTCAAGTCCGGAAAATATATTGTTGGATGGAGGATCATATGATTACTTATCTATGGACAGAACTGATTGGGTCAGAGTTCGGCAGCAGTTTCTAGGAAGTTACAATTTGATGATCAATTAGAGGGTAAACTGGTAATTATAGTCTTAGACTTATCCAAGTGGGAGACTGTTGGATTAGGTGTCTAAGCCATGACTAATAATTAGTATTTACTTAATTGATAGTAGCAAAGTCCATTTGGGTTGCTCTCATAGCTAGAGGTTTGGCAGAAATAACAGGAGAGAGAAAGATTGATTTATTATATGACTAATAAATCAATAGAAATAAAATAAATAGTTTATTAATATATTTTGTTGATAATATATTAATTAGAAACATTATTAATTAATTAGAAATTAATCTGGAATTAATTGGAATTAATTTGGTGATTAATTGAATTAATTAAAGATGCAGGGGCTGATTTGTAATTACTCAATAGTTGAGTAGTGACTGTCCAGGACAACCGGTAGCCAACGAAATTAAGGAGTGGATATTCCTTAATTTCGAAAATATATATTAAGGATAAATAGGTTTGAATTAAATGATAAATGTTTATCTTGATTTGAATTCAAAAAGGTTTATCATTAAGGCTTATCTGGTTATCAGCTGGAAGCTATAAATAGGGACCCTTGGTCCTCACTTTTCCTGCGCCATATTTACCCTGACTCTCTCTGGAATTTCGACCTCCTCCTGGCTTGGGTGTGATCTCATTTGAGGCAAGGCATTTGAGTTGCTTAGCTTGCAAGAAACAACTAAAAGGTTAGTTTTTTATTCCTTATTTCTTTTAGTAATTTTTTCTTTGGCATTTAGGATTTTGTTACATGTTCAAAGTTTGAAAATATAGATCCAATCTAGGTTGCATGTAAACTTAGGGTTTGAGTTTATTGATTGCATAAAACCTTTCACATATATCATTGTTGTTTATATTCATTTATTTGTTATGAATCTTAATTAATTTATGATATTTGTTACATATTATAAGTTTATTAAAAATTACAACAATTTATCAATCAAAGGAAGACTGAAAAGTTGAATATAAATTAGATGAAATTAACATCAACAAACAAAATGGAGCTATATTATAAAATCATGATTAAATGATCAATCTAGTTATCTAATGTTAACAAATAAACATCTATTTTGGAAGTAATTTAATTTTTGAACTTTATTGATATTTCAAACTAATTTTGTTATGAAATTAAATAAACTTATGATTTTTGACATATATATATATATATATATATATATATATATATATATATATATATATATATATATATATATATATATATATATATATATATATATATATATATATTAAAAATATTTCTGTATAGTTTATCAAATCCGAGTACTCGCGAGTCTACCCGAATAATATGAGAACTCGTTACTCTTTAGTCGGCAGAACGAGTATCGAATAGCGTGTTATACAACGTATTTCCACGAACAGCAAGCGACCGTAATGATTTTTCATTCATCTTTACCACAATTTTCTCATAAAAAAAAGCTTCAAAATATATATCTTTTAGCAAACATATTTCCAGGCGCCTATATTTGACATACCTTCCTGAGAAGAACTCTAACTTCTTCCTTCTCAAGATAAGAAGCACATGCTTTCAAAATCCGAGGTGAGAATATGTTTGATAGAAAATAAAGTTATGCTACTGATAAAGTTAGTTATAATTTCAAACCACAGTCTTCGTTTGGGGGATTTCATGGAAGTATTTTGGACTCGAGAATGTATGCGATTGGGGTCTATATTAGGCCCCTTGGGTCGCTTGCAGAAATTGAAACAGATGTTGGCAGTGAATCTGTGATAATTGATAAAGAGGGATGATGATCAATTAATCCCTTCTCTCACAATGAGGTAGTGAAATGACTTTTAAGGTTATTGTAAGTGGTGTGTAGGATGCAATGATGCTATGCCTCCATGGATGCTCAAGGGATTTTTATTTGTTGTAAATGACTCTTTATATCTAATATTTTCAAGAGTGTAGTTGTTTTTATTATGCAATGAAATTTTTGTTAAAAGGCTTAGTTCCTGAGTTTCATTTAACGAAGGAATGGAACGGAAGTTGGGAGAAGTGGAAGGAAGATACGATTTTATCATGTTCCCGAGAATTTTTTTGGAAGGAATCGGGGAGAAAGGAAGAGAAGACAAGGGATCATCGTCTCTCCTAATCTTCCTCTCAAATCGGAGAGAAATGAAAAGATTATGCAGTTTTATAAGGCTACGATCTGCTTCCCTTTATCTGCTTCCCTTTCCTTTCTTTAAAACTCAGGAACGCCAATTTTCCATATCATTTCCTTTCCGTCCCTTTCTTTTCTCTTCTTATTTTCCTTCCCCTTCTCTTCTTTCCTTTACTAAAACTCTGGAATAGGGCGTTAAGTGATTTGTTTGACTGAAGGCCATTATAAATTGAAGATGTTCTAAATTAACCGCTTTATAGCCAATTACAAAGGTGTCACCAAATGGTCATAGCCCCCTAATTTTATAGTCGAGGAATCGCTGTCAAGCTAGTACTAATCAGCGATATGTGATTCATCTATATTTTATCATTAATTACTAGATAAGTCATAATAGGAGTTTTCACTTCTCTAATTCAATGTTATTTGATTTGTGCCCTTCCACTTTTTTAGCATCTAGTTAACTCTTAATTTGACAAATTAACAAACCAATCCCGAATAGTTCTCTTTTTTATTTTATGTTCAAATTATTCTTTACGTGTAACCCAAAATGATCACACTAAACATATAAATGTTGCTAACTTGTTGGGATGCAAGACGTTATCCTAACATCATTATCCTAACAAAGGTGTCATAACGGATGGGCGCGTGATACAGATTAAACATTCGTTAAAGTTTTGAAAATGCTAATGGAGTAAAATACGTGCACATCAATGGTCAACATCAAATGGTTTTACATATTAATAAAATAATAACTAATAAAAATATTTTTTAGACAAAATTGCAAAAATGGTCTCCGTGTTTGTCATTTTTATGTAGTTTTGATCTAAAAAATTTGTTGGTGCACCATTGATCCATTTTTGGATATTTTTTGTGGTTTTGGACCCTACCAACTGAAAAGACGATTATACCCCTCAAATGTAACGTCCCAAATTTTGTGATAAATTTTTCGTTTTAAAAACAACTTCATTACAATAAAATAGCTGTCACTTAAAACCCTTCAAATTAAAACTTAATATTTAAACATATGAAAATGTATTTAGCAAAAACATTTACAAACATTAACCAGCGGAGCGGAAGACTTAATCATTGAGTTCCTTAGATGCAGTTCCTTAGATGCGGTACAGTCACGCCGTGCTCCAAGCTCAAACAAGCAATTTCCTGAAAAACAGTTAGGGAAAAAGGCTAAGCACAAAGCTTAGTGAGTTTTCCAAAAATATCTCACGATCCATCATATAAAATCATCGTCATTGGCTCTCGGGCTTGCCCGATCCGCCGGTAATCATCGTGTGACTCTCGGGCTTGCCCCGATCCGTCTTGGCTTTCGGGCTTGCCCTGGTCTGCCGGTAAACATCGTCATCGGCTTTCGCTGGCAAACATCGTCATCGACTTTCGTCGGCAAGCATCATCATCGACTCTCAAGCCAGCACCGTCTGCCCATAGACCGGCAGTCATCGACTTTCGTCGGCTAACACGTAAAGAACAAACAATCACATTATTATACGAAGTAATAAAGACTATCTATGCATGCAACATCTCCCATAGATCCCTAAAATACTCACCTGATTTGCGACCTTAAGCTAGACAACACCCCATGTGAGTGCCCTCAGATCCCTACAATCCGCACCTCCTAACAAGGATAAACCCTACTTAAAACTTCCTATATCCCGAACGGGATAAAACCATAAGACAAGGATCCAAAACCCTCAAGTTTGACTAAAAGTCAAACTGGTCAAAAAGTCAACGGTCAAAGGTCAACCAAAAGTCAACAGAAGTCAACCAGCCAGATTAGCGCTGCTAATCACTCTACTCAGCCTACAACTCCATTAAGCGCTTAATCCGTTAAGTCAGAAGCCTCAAATTACAGGGGTTGTCACAAACAGTCCCTTAACTTATAAAAACGTGAATTCTACCAACCAATCCTTGCCAAACGAGCTCATGGTGACAAATCTAGTTCCAAAATTAAGATTAACATACTCAAACTTCATCCACATCATAATAAGACTAGGCTAAGGTTTTTCTTAAGGATTCGAAAGCTAAAGGAGGAAGAACTCATCCCTTAGTTCCTAAATCCAATCTTATTCCAAGAAATGGAGTCATCATCGTCTCAAGAAGCTCTTAGAAGCATCATAACTCCAATTTCACCCAAAATACTCAAAGAGACAGACATTGAACACTTATAATGGTCCAGAGCACTAAGCAATCAAGTCTCCTTGTTCACACAAGAATCCTTAGCACCTTCGCTTCCTTCTTCTCTTCCAAAAGCCTTCAAAACTTCATAGTATGAGCCAAGAACACAAAGAAGGCTAGAGAGAGTTCTAAGGTGTTCTCAAGGGTTAAAACAGAAGAAACATAGACCCTAAAAGAGTTATAGCCTTAAAATGATCCAGGTCCACGAAAATATAGAGTTTTCTCGCTCAAAGGCAGTTAGCGGCGCTAACATGAAAGTTAGTGTCGCTAACTTCGAGTACGTCCAATACCCGCGTGCTTTTTTTTTAGATTGTCCGCGACTGAATCGCGATTCGCTCATATTAGCGTTGCTAATCATGGGATTAGCGGCACTAATCTTCTTTTTCCGCTTTTGTCCTTATTTTAAATAATTAAATACTTTTACCTCCATACCTGGTTCCGGGATATACACTTAGACTCTTTAAAACTCGGAACTTGACTTCTCGGGATTAGGGTCTTACATCAAATTTGTTTATTCATTTTTTATATTTATTTTGATAATTTTAAATAATCTATATCTATATAACTCTTATAATAGAGGCCATTCATGAATGTGGATCAAGATAACTCAAATACTTGCACCATATTCATTTGAAACCTCAAGACTTTTCAACTTATATTATTTAATGTTTTTGTTAATTGATATGTTGTGCCTGTGCCTATATAAGAACACTATTTACACACTTGGTTACTCAAACCTTCTTTTATTCTCTTTCAAGCATGTTAGATCCATGACATGTGTATAATATGAGTGATAAAATTTGAAGAACTATAATTTGTCGAAGCTATCAACTTCTTATTGTTGCCCATATGTTCATGTGGAGCCATCCCATTATAGATCTCGCAAAGAATCAAACTCGATGACAATCATTTGATTTTGTATTAAATATGCATAAAGATTCGTCGGTTGGGTTGCAATGGCGTTTGGAAGGGAACTGGAGAAAGAAATCAAACGAGCTCTAGGAGAATTCCGCGTGTATATCTATGATACAATTGAAGCGAGTGGTTTAACTTCATTCTTCGTACATCTTTATTCTTTTTGACTTTCTTTAATTTCAAGAAAATGTGTATGGCTTGGAGCATATATATTTATGTTTTGAATATTGATAAGTCTCACTTCATGATTTTATTATATAAGAATAACTTAGTAGGATTTTGTATTTTGTATTTTTTTTAAACAAACATATTACAATACACTCAACATTTTTATTTATGGAGTAGAATCACAAACAAAATATTCATGTTGAAATGTTGTATTGTGCAACAAATAGTAATTGCAAAACAAATTAATAATCATTTGTTTATTATATTTTTATATGCATTTTCATTGAAAATTTGTATTTTCAATTTGATGTGAATAGTATATAGTAATTATAAAACAAAATAATAAGTTGAGGGAATGATAAAAAAGAAATGAATGATAAAAACAGTTGAGGAAATGTATAAAAGGTTATTGATTTATTAAAACAATAAGTTGTGTTGCAAATTCCAAAAATTAAAGATATCATATTATTGATTTTATTGTCATACGAAATTCCAATGTAATATAATGTTAGAATTCGATTATCATATAATTTATATAGTTAACTAATTACAATTTAAATATTTTAATCGTACTTAATTAAGTCATAAATATCTATTAACTATCATAAGTAAGAAAGCCTCTTGAGTTGCATTATTTAATTATAAATAACCAGTAGTTAGAATTTGAAAAGTTTTAGTAATCTTACTAATACAAACATAAATAATCAGATTTGAGAACCAATTGTGTAGGATATGAGAAGCAATCGATCTTAAAAACAAAAATGTTATAATGGGACCGGAGATTGTATTTGTTTATGATATGATATATTTGTCTTTATGTTCATATTTTTTTGTTGCGAATAGATGCGAAATAATTATGATGCAAAATATCTAAATATCTATTTTGAATCATGTTAATTTGAATATTATTTGTTAATTGCATTATATTATTATATCTACTTTTAAATTTTAAATTATCAACTTTCTAATAGATATCTATTTTTTCTTATTGTTAAATATAATGTCAAAAGTTTATACTAACATTGTATTTTAGTATAAGAGTATTATTTTATATTTAACAACGATAAATTAATTATTATTCACAATATATATTTGTTAGTATTTTGATTATATAATTTTTATTCCTGCTCAACGCACGGGTATTCGCCTATTTAGAAATAATAAAAGACCCACAACTCTCTCTCTCTCTCTCTCTCTCATGATGATAATGAGCAAACACCTACACTCAACTCAAGAACACATACATACACAACCAGCACTGACGTCCACCACCGACTCCCACTACTGTCCGACACCGTCAATATCATATTCAAACACACACATACACAAAATCAATTTTCGAAAATCAAAAACATAAATTTTAGAACCCAAAAACGAAAGCTTCGAACACACATACACAAAATCAATATTAGATTCAAACACACCTACACAAAACCAAATTCAATATCAGATTCAAACAAACACACATACACAAAATCAATTACCGAAAATCAAAAACATAAATTTTAGAACCGAGAAACGAAAGGTTCAAACACACATACACAAAATCAATATCAGATTCAAACACACACATACACAAAACTAGAGTTTCATCCCCGATTCTCTAAATTTCGTTCTTAGTCATCAATCTCCAAAGCTTCGAACCATTTTATCCGACCAAGAAGGGAAGGACAAGGGTAATACTCGAAGTCCAAAAAGATTGTATCTTCATCGCTTGAACTGTAAACGGAGCCACCGACAAAATTGGGGAAAACAACATCGATTTCGGGACTCAACTTTCCTCTATATACATCGTAGCAGCTGTCACACTCACCTCATCGGACTTTACTTTCTGAAAAAAAACCATGGCTAAGCACTCTTTCTATGATTTATTACCCGAATTTCTAAACAACCCCCGAATTAGGTGAAGAATGTGAGGGGGATTTTTATGGTTAGCCGCAGGAGTGACAGGCTTCCCTCTTAGTTCTCGAATTTGTTCTCCAGTAAGATGGGTAGACGGGGAGAGAGGAATTAGAGAGAGGAAGGCTGTGATGAAGATATGAGAAAGAAAGGGGGAGGGTTGCGTGTTCAGAACTGTCCAAGCTTCCACGGTAGCTTCAAAATTTGCTTTTTCTTTTAGTGGCAATGTCATAATGGAACGAAGGTCCAAACTTACCGCTAAATCGATGAAAGTATACGTGTGCTTGAAGAATTATTTGGATGGGGTCGAAAGGATACAACATTGTGTTTCGCTTGAAGGGCCGCTTTTACCGCCGGTTGAAGAGTATATCCACGAAGGAGTGGTTGCAATAGGGATATCACCTCTAATGACCGAAGTAGATGAAGGTGAAGTTAAAGAATTATCGGATTAAAAACGTTTGCTTTCATGAAGAGAGCCAACTTGAAGACTGTAATTCCTATTATTTTACTTATCGACGTTTATGTAATTTAAAGTTTAAACTATGTTATTCGAAGTTGAATACTATAATTCCTAATTTATGTTTATATAATTTGTTGGAGTTCAACCTAGGTTATTCGAAGTTCAACCTAGGTTATTCAAAGATTATAATTCCTAGTTTATGTTTATGTATTTCGTACCCACGTTTGTTTATTTAATTTGAAACTCAATCTATGTTATGCACTGTCTAAAAAATGTTGTTTCTTATTTTATATTCTAAACTAAATACAATAGAAGTTATTATGTATTTTTGGAGTAATATATGAAAAAAAATTGTTTTATTCGGTTTAACCAAAACCGATTTTTAAAATAACCGGTTTTATACATTACCGGAACCGATTTGACCGGTTATACATTTCATAAGTAAAAAAACCGACTAAAAATCGGTCCAATATAAACCCGAACCGGTTAGACCATAACCGGTTATTTGGAAAACTGGTTCTTAAAAACATGAAACCGGTTTTAACCGGTCCATGTGCACCTCTAATTATCCACCTACCAAAGCTTGTTTTGCTGATAAATTTTACTGCACCATTTTTTTTTAATAACTGAGCCCAAACTTTACAACTCTTAGGCCTTACGGAGGGCTTGCGAGCAATAGTGCGAGCTTGCACTTTTGGTGAGAGCTACACCGCCCCCTAGTGAGAGCACCTCTCACTTTTGTGCTCGCACAACGTCCTGTGGCATCGTGCGACGAGGGGAAGTGAGGGGAAATATGCTTCTACAATGTGCATACTCACTTGTACCAAATGTGAGGGGTGATCATTTCCAGAGGTGAGACTAGAAGTGAGGGTGCTGACTGGCGGGTGATGTGGCAGGGAAAAAATGAGGAAAAGTGAGAACCCACACTGGATGGCCTTAATAAACACGCGGTACGCCCTCGATAGCTGGCCCAAAAGAAAATCAGAAAGGCGGCTTCGGTTTCATCTCAAATCTCTATTATCAACTCTCACGTCTCTGGTCAACTCCTAACATCGCTGTCACTTCTCTGTCTCGCCTCTCACGTTTTCTAAACGGTCAATTCTTATCCTCTATCTTTGTATCACAGTTTGAAACAACGACGAAAACGAGCCGAACACGATTCACATTCCACCTCAGTTCGGTGTCTCGCCGCTCCGATTCGGCAGTTCAGTCGCCTCTCGCAGCCTGATCGCCACTGCGCCCAGTGAGTATTCGACATTTTAGTCAAGTAAGTTTAAAAAGTGTTTATATGTGATTGTGAATCTACATTCTACATCACTTGACCTAGTTTTTTTGTTTCTATTTTATATGTGTTTGTGTAATTTCGCAAACTGTAAGTTAAAAAGGAAACGGTTGATTCCACAGTCAGTTAATCAATACTTAACAGATGTCTAGTTCGAGTGTAAAAATTGGCGTATCAAGGAATGGACCTAGCGATTAGCGTGGTTGGGTCAAAATGTTCCAAAATTCACAAGTAAATCAATTAAAATTACAAAATTCACAAAATCACATTACGACATTGACATAAATCTATTACCTAATTTCAAACCATTGCCAATATAACTGTAAAAAACACCAACATAATTTCACATTATTATTGGTATTAAATTGTTTGTTTATCACAATTCACAATGAGTCAACTCAAACATGGTGTTGAGATCTGTCACACCCAAAAATCAAAGGTTTTGACTTCCTAATTTTCATTACAAATCATATCACAATAATACATAACAGTTAACAAACGTTTTGATAACAATAAATTTAAAATGAGAAAATGACTAAAATAGCCTAATCCCTTAGGGGTTTGCCTCAAAATAGCCAAAAAATCGGGTCTTGCCTCAAAATAACCAACGAAAACGCAGGCCGCAGGGGGCGCATGCGTTTTCGTCCCATTGTCTGCGTTTTGGTCTTTTCGGCAGCCAAAGGCTTCGTTTTCGTCCCCATAGTCTGCGTTTTTGGCCCTTTGTCTGCGTTTTCATTGGTTACCCACGTCTCAGCCCAGGTATATAAACCAAAAAAAAAAAAAAACGACAAATTTTTCGATCCCGTAAACGACAAACGCTCTGAAATGGCTTCGCAAGATTTCTCCTCGTGGAAACAGGTACGTGTCAAATTTCATGTTCATTTTATGTATTAGTTATCGATTTAGTTGTTAGTTTATATGATCGTACAAAATATTATGCACAATGTACAAGTTTTCAATGCACAAAAAACTGGGTTTATGAGTTTTCCAGAGGAAAACGCAGACAATGTAGAGGAAAACGCAGACATTGTAGAGGAAAACGCAGATAATGGCTTATCTGCGTAATCCTCTGGGTTTTGCTCAGAGGAAAACGCAGCTAAGGGCCATTATCTGCGTTTTCCTTAGAGGAAAACGCAGAAAAGGCCCTTAGCTGCGTTTTCCTCTGGACAAAACTCAGATGATGCCCGGTAGCTGCTTTGTGGTCGTTTTTTTTCCGGAAAACCTTAATGATTCACACTAACGTTGTTTTTACCGACATTTACAGCATGCTGATAAGACAACGCCACCGGAAATTAATTTGAAAGGCACGGGAAATAAGATACGGGAGGTGGTAGATCGTCTAACACCACCGCAACGGGTAATATTCGCTACCACCGTATTCGCGCCTCATGGCGATGCCTCCTGTTGCGAAAGGGGACCCGTTACTGTGCAGTTATATGTTCATGCACGAGATCCGGCCCCAAAACGAAAACGACGGAAAGGGACAAGCTTCATTTTTTACTGGGAAACCACTACCTGTCGTATGGAGCCGAAGAATTCTGTTTGATAACAGGATTAAAATTCGGTCGGGTTGCGGGATCTAGACGGTTAATGAAGAAGGTCAAATCAACATTTGTGGAACGCGTTTTCGGCGAGGGGATGAAACCTGCGGATTTGGGCAACCGGGGATCTACACACTGTTATATTACAACCACGTTTTCGTCAACTATCTGACGAGGACGCCGTTAGGTGTGTATGGTTATACATTTTGTGTGCCGGTTACCTTTCAAAAGAGAAAAATGAAAAAGTAACCGTTGAATGGCTTTCGGTGGCGGAAAACTTTGACGATTTTTAACAGGTAAATAAATTTAATTTGTTTTATAAAAGAGTAATATTATAGATTACTTAAATTTAATAACATTTTTATGTCTATCAGATATCCTTGGGGGACTCAGATATGAGAACATGAATATACACAGTTAAATAAAATATACACCAAGATCGAAGATCACGAGAAATTGCCTGCTCCCCGAAAAGCAGTAAGGATGTCTGTTTCAGGTTATTCATATTCGTTTAAGGTAATTTGTTTCAGGTTATTCATATCCATTATAATTTCAAATTTTTGAAGAAAGTTTGATATAATTTTAATATTTTGTCATAGATTTGGATATGGGAAACCATACCGGCTCTCGAGGGTATATTTTGCCGACGGATAAATGAAAATATTCCCAGATTTGCAAGGTGGCAGCAAATAAAGAAGATGTCAGCAGAGAAAGTAAAAACTATTTACAAAATGACAATGGTTAGTTTACATTTATAAATACAGATCTCTCTTATATTTAATATATATATATATATATATATATATATATATATATATATATATATATATATATTTATATATATATATATATATATATATATATATATATATATATATACATATGTATATATATATATATATATATATATATATATATATATATATATATATATATATATATATATATATATATATATATATATATATATATATGTATATATATATATATATATATATATATATATATATATATATATATATATAATATATATATATATAAATATATAAATATATATATATTATATATATATATATATATATATATATATATATATATATATATATATATATATATATATATAATATATATATATATATATATATATATATATATATATATATATATATATATATATATATATATATATATATATATATATATATATATATATATAATATATATATATATATATATATATATATATATATATATATATATATTATATTATATATATAAATATATATTATATATATATATAATATATATTATAATA